>JAEMWC010000645.1:267500-340000 GCA_016490735.1 Pachyseris speciosa
TGACCGACAGGGCTCAAGCTTAAGGATCGTGGATCACTGACTGCCATCTCGCAAGAGGTCAAAGATAAACTTCTTTCAGGTGGTCCGTCACATACGGTTAGCATGCAGGGCCTTTCTCAAGAAAGGCTATTGCTTGTCCAAACCCTGGCCTCTTACTATTAGTTGTCTAGTTTCTTCCTGTCCTCAGATATTAGCGGACGTGTGGTTAGTGGACGTGTGGCAAAAGGCCAGTCCGCCTAACATGTACGTACCCACGTTCCTAAACTCCCAAGACCTGGGAACAAATCCTAGGCCGCCAAACATTTCAATCTCCCATCTGACCTTGCAGCTTATTTTTAGGGTAATCGCCAACTTTTGTGATCACATCTATCGGAACCGTGTTACCCTAATTAGCGCTGCCTGCTCCGTCGGTGGGCAACACGGACTTGGGAACGACGTTAGAGAATGAGCAACGTGATAAACGTATTTAACTAAGCTAAATTAACTGGGAGTGGGAAGTAAAACGAATAAATAAATAAATCTTAGTTCCCAGACTTCACACGGCACAACAACAACAACAACAGCTGCCATCTTGGATTTTGTAATTCGTAGCTTTTTGAATGATTTCTGCTGTCAACACTGGGCTTTCGTTCAATTTCTCATGATACCTCCGAATCAAACTAACATAATGAACGGGAATTTCCATTAATCCTTTTTTTGATTTTTTTAATAGCATCAAACAGGTTTAATTGAGTTCGAATTCGTGGTCGTTATTGCCATTTTGAAGTTAATTTATTGGTTTTAGTTGGAAAGTGGTTCTTCGTCTCAATCAGTGAGTGAACAGCTGTTTGATCAATAGTCTAATAGCAACCATTCTAATTGTTTTAATGTTCCATGGCACCCGTCCTTTGATACCAAATAATGAACTGATAATTTTCAAGACCGATTATCGAATAATCAAGATCAAACGTTTTTTTTTTTTTTTAGAAAGGCAGTCATAAGTATTGGTCAATTGCTGCGGATTGCCAGCAGACCTCAACCCAACTATATGATTGTCACTGGTGACTTTGACCAGCGGCTTGTGTATAAGGAACATTATTATAAGCAACGCGACGAATTCTGATAACGCCACCCTGACGTCACAAGTCTCCAAACTCATACTATACCCAGTACTTGAGTGTCCTTCCCGGGTGTCCTTTCAGGCAGGATCGTCTGGATGTGATTTATTATTTATCTCTAATACATCATTTGGGATTGCATATCTGAGATGACAAAGTCCAGTTGACAGATAGTCATTATAATGAAATCACATGCTCTGTTAATTTCATTTCGCTGCGGATAAGAAATTTGAAAAGATGGCGATCGGTAAAATCTCATTTTAATCAAATGTTTCAGCACGTACAGTAAATAAGAAGTTCTAAATTTAATGCTATTGACAGAAACGATCAAGTCGAGTCACGTAAACCATCAGAAATGGTCGCTCTCAAGAGTTTTGATATACCTACATTTTCAGGAAATAAATAAGGCGCCGGATCCAAAAACTAGATCTCGAACTCCCGTGTTCCTTTTTTGAATCGATGAAACGTTTATTTGAACACCGAGTCTTTGCACGTTCTTCGATTTTCACACGGTTGGTTGTTGGTTGAGGCTGCTCGAAACACAATAAGAAAACAGAAGTTTCCAATTAAAGATTGAGTTGCATGTTTGGAAGGTCAAGAGCTCTAGTTACATTCAGTGCGATCTTCAAAAAGTCTTCTTCTGATTCTGTGACTTCAGTATTTTCTCCCCTTGTTTTACTTTTTTCTCAACGTTTCTTTCTGTTTAGGCTATAAATCTCCGTCATTTCTTTCGGTTTACGTAGTTTAGACGCTGCTCTATTCATTTACAACTAAAAATTCCTTCCGGCAAACGGATCAGACATCAAGAATATGTTTTAACAAACACGGCGGACTTTTTGCAGATAAAACTGCAAAAGATGACACATTTTCTTTTAATAAACAGGAAAATATTTGGTTGTATTAGTGGATTATATATCGACAAAGGAAACGGAACACGGAAGCCTAAATAATGGTACTGAGAAAGAAGCCGAGAACTTTCTGAGTGGCGCCAGTAGATCAGATTATGTTTGAAATACTCCCTATACAGACAAAATAATCTCCCCTTATTGCGTTTGTATATAAAATGTCGTCATCTCTGTACTGAGGTTCTTGAGGAGTCAGATAAACTATAAAATCAGGGAATATTTTTAAAACCGGCTGCTATTTAAAGTGATATGCTGCCAGGTTTTGAACGTAACAGTCAAAGAAGTGTCTAAGCTCGCTTGGTTTGAATTGGTAAAAAAAAAATCGAGTTGAACGTTTTCGCCATAACGTTCAGCACACAACATACAGTGACTTGATGTTATCAAACGGTGGTTGCTAGAGTCAGTGTTGTATCTTTCAACGCACCAAGCACATCATAACAGATAAGAAAAACCGCATCACGGAATTGAGGTTCCTTATTAATACCGTCGCTTCCTTGGAGGACTCCAAGAATCACGAAGTCAAATGTGTTCTGGAAAAACTTCCATCCTCTAAGTTTCTGGTTACCAGTAAAGGTAACAAAAACAATGGCACGCTAACGAACTGGTTGGTTTATTTTTCATGAATATTTTGTAAATTAGTTTATATCCATAGACTGAACAGCAGCGCGAAGATTACGTGATTCTTGTACTGAGTGAATATTGCGGCGTTCCTGTGCTTATATGACCGGAGGGGGGATAATTCTCTTATTAGACTTTAATTAGAGGGTAGACATGGGGTATTGCCTGAGGCACAACTTCTCTTTTTGCGGGAATTCTGCGCGCTTATTCGACTTGCATACTGTTTGTATCGCTATCCCTTTCTGGAAGAATTACTCATAACGATGTGTTAGTTCCCCGGGAAGAAATTTTACTTTCACCAGATATAGAAGTAAAGATTATTTCGATCACATAAAACTCAGAGATACTTTTATACCTCGACGTGCTAATTCAGTACAGTGCGCGACTTTCCTCAAGTTCAACTTTTAACTAAACCATTGAACTCACTGACTCGATAATTGATTTTGATTTATCATGACTTCAAAGTTATGAATTGTCTTTTCACTAATTTGTCACTGTAAAGGCAATTCGATTAGTCTCTCCGGGTGCAGTTCAAAAAAATGGCATTCAGTTTTCGTCGTCTTCACCCGTTCAGTCCATCTTTGTCACTATTTTTTTTTTCGTTCAGTTTTTCGTTGTCTTCCCTTGCATTCAAGCTATCCGCTAAGTCACAGTGTTTGTCGGTAATTTTTCCTGCTGAGATTGTGCCATCGTATCTTTAAGAGATTTTACACAAATTTGTGTCTTGTCTTCTAAAATGTGTCCCCCATCGAGGCTGATACAGTCTTTTTTAGTTTAGGAACCCCACAGCCGGCTCCTCCTTTGGTTCCAACACGATATTAGTATTAGTATTAGTATTAGTATTAGTATTAGTATTAGTATTAGTATTAGTATTAGTACTAGTACTAGTACTAGTATTAGTACTAGTATAGTATAGTATAATATTAGTATTAGTATTAGTACTAGTACTAGTACTAGTACTAGTACTAGTATTAGTATTAGTATTAGTATTAGTATTAGTATTAGTATTAGTATTAGTATTAGTACTAGTATTAGTACTAGTATTAGTATTAGTATTAGTATTAGTATTAGTATTAGTATTAGTATTAGTATTAGTATTAGTATTAGTATTAGTATTAGTATTAGTATTAGTAGAAAGAAAGAAAGGAAGGAAGAAAGAACTGGGTCACAAATTATCTGAAACTGGGAACGATGTAACAGAAACGTTCTAACAGATGACTGCATTTGGTTCTCTCTTTAATTGCAGGATATACTGAATAGCATAGTGTAAGTATATTTGAGCTTAACTGTTTCATACAATTTGCTTTTCTGTTGCCAGCGGGCCATTTGCAGTTCCCAAATCATCGTAAACAAATCAGACAATGCGAGGGTTTTCAAAACATATGAACGGCTAATTTACAACATTACAAGACCAAAGCAAAACATCGGATTTTTGCTGAAGCCTTTTAGTGATAAATCTTTGTTTTGAATAAAAACAAATTACGACGTACGCGAGGATACAGACGAAGAGAAACCGGCGCTTTCTTCATTTTATCAGTTAGAAAACGAGCTTTTCAATCAGCGTGGATTTATCACAGGCGAATATCATTTTTGGAGATCTTTGTCGGTATTCAATTAAGGCCGCTTGTTTGTCCGTGTTCGGTTCCTTTAAGCTTTATTCAAGTTTTTAATGCTTCAATTAAACTGATACATCAAAACATTGAGCAGAGCTCGACAGAGCGGGTTTGGTCGATCTGCTACCTTGGTTCGTTATGCTGAAGGTTTCAATCGTGAAAACATGAGCTTAGAGCATTAATCATCATAATATTGCCACACAGACTTCATCTGGAGAATTTGTATTGAGAAAATTAGTTGTTTATTCAGGCGGAATGGATTTGTTAAAAGCCTCCTTTGAAGTCACGCCTTGTCAGAGAAGAACAGAGAAGAATCGACACCGGCTGGCGGATAAATGACAAAGTACCATGGCAGAAATTGAATAAATTTATCTTTATGGCTGCACGCGTCATTAAGCACAATCCGAAGAGTTCATTAGCCTCTTTTAACTCCAGATCAGAAGAAGTTTAGATCAAATATTCAACTGTTCATCCGATAAAGCTCTCAAAACCTTCGCCTCTCGGAACAATTTGTACTACGTGTGTTATCACACACCAGCAGAATCCAAAACAGGGGTTAATTAGAATTCCTCAGGGAAAACGTTTTCTTGGCGATAATTGGAAAACATCGCATAAATGCATTTTAATAAGTTGATGAAATCTTCAGCCCGAGCGCGCTTCCTGAATGGTAAAATCAGCACAATTTCCGTTGGACGTGTTGTTATTATTGCTACAAGAACGCCCCGACAAAGACCGCAAATTGTGTCGTCGGGCTTTCATCTCTACCCACTAGCGGAAGACTTTGATCGCAATTTAACGAGGTCTGATTGGTCTGCGCGCGAGGCGGGTCTGTACAAACAAGCCAGCTGTCTCGAGAACAAAGGCGTGATTGACACGTGACAGTCGGGCGCGCACGGACGGGCTTGACATTTACAATTTCAAAGCAAATAACGAATGAGAATAATCAATGAATATAGCTTGCAGTTGCGGCTTTTCTCTCTTAAGTGACGGACAAAATTCTTGTTAGCTCACAGCAACAAAGGAATAATGGAGAGTCAAAGGAGATCGTTGCCTGTTCTGAGCCGTTTCGTGGGGCCTCTACTCATCCTTTTAGTCCATTTGCCAGGATTACTGGGGAAAATACCAAAATGTCAGAAAATCACGATTCCGCTTTGTGCGAACATTGGTTACAACACGACGCGCTTTCCGAACTTTTTCGGACAAGAAAACGAGGAAGACGCCGCGGCGAAAATTCACGAATTTACTCCGTTGGTGGCAGTGAACTGCGCTCCTCAGTTACGGTTCTTTTTGTGCTCGGTTTTCGCGCCTATGTGCGTCGAAGGGCTCGATCATCCACTTTACTCCTGCAGGTCGATGTGCGAGGCAGCGCGCAATGGTTGCACCCCGGTGATGCAGAAGTTCGGTTTCGACTGGCCGGAAACTTTGGACTGCAGTCAAATGCCATTTCAGGGTGATCCCCGCGCTAAGAACGATCCCAGCAAATTGTGCATGGCAGCGCCAAATACGGAACATAGGCCCGTGAACATGTCGGAATTCTGGAAAAACTTCGACGCTATGGACCCCAAGTATAAAGAAGTGTTGAAACAATTAGGACAGCTTCCCGGCCCATGGGGACCAGATCATTCAACGCTAGCTCCAGCAACGGGGATTGACAAGGGAAAAATAGACCCAAATTTCACCGATGTATCAGCCATCACCGCGCTAGCTATGTGCAGAAACGAGACGAGAAACGCGCTCAGCAGCAAGTTTGTGGCCGTGAATAAATACGAGAAGGAGTTGTGCGTTCCCAAGTGCGGAGAGGACGTTTACTACACTGAAAGCAACCGACGGTTCGTGGCGAGTTGGGTTACTATTTGGTCCGTATTGTGTTTCATCTCCACTGCAATCACCGTTCTAACGTTTGCAATTGACACCACCAGATTTAAATATCCCGAGCGGCCCATTATCTTCTTATCCTTGTGTTACAATCTCTACTCCGTCGCCTTCATTGTGCGCGCAATCGCTGGCTCGGACAAAATCATGTGCGACAAGACTAAGGAACATGTGGTGACTGCCGGTATGAACATCGCAGACCACGCTGGCTGTTCTGTTGTCTTTCTCATGCTTTATTACTTCGGGATGGCCTCAGCGCTATGGTGGGTAGTCCTCACGTTCGCCTGGTTCCTGGCTGCTGGAATGAAATGGGGGCAAGAGGCGATCCAGGCGAAAGCGACCTACTTTCACATCGCAGCCTGGACTGTACCTGCTGTGCAGACAATCATCGTGCTTATCCTCAAAAAAGTCGACGCAGATGAGCTTAGTGGGATCTGTTACGTCGGCAACAGCGATAAGAAAAACCTCGGGGGGTATGTGCTAGCCCCGTTATCTCTATACCTCATTGTGGGCACACTGTTTCTCTTGGCTGGTTTCATTGCTCTGTTTCGCATTCGCACCGTCTTAAAGAACAAAGAAACAGATACGAACAAACTCGAGAAGCTGATGGTTCGGATCGGGGTGTTTTCCATCTTGTACACGGTCCCCGTGACGTCCGTCGTGGCCTGCTACTTTTACGAGCACGCTAACATGGAGCGTTGGCGCCTAAACGTTTTGCGCTGTCAGGGAGTAGAAAGCTGCGTCGAGAACCAAGGACCTAGCGTCGAGCTTGCTACTGTCAAATACTTTATGCTCTTAGCCGTGGGTATTACTTCGAACATGTGGATTTGGTCCACGAAAACGTTCCAGTCCTGGCGACGCTTTTATAGAAAGAAATGCGGAGGAAACGACGCGAAATCCGCCGAGAAAAAGCCTCTCACAGCCAACTCTGCAAACAGTTTCAAATCGAATCAGGGACGGTCCGTGGCGAACCAGCAATTTTCTTACGCATTTAACGCGCCCGTCCCTTATTCACAAAGTGCTTCAACAGCTGGTGCGTCGCTACCTGCTCCCTCGCCAAGCTTACCGCAAAGTAAAGCTAGCAGCGTGGCGGCGGCCGCAACAGTATGATAACCAAAAATTGCTGATATACCGTCTGACTCTGTGCGAAAAAACAAAAATAATACAGCCAAGGATGGAACGGCGGAAGAACCTTTACCAAAAGAAAACAGATCAATACGCATTTGACACCTTCACACGTTTCGAATGGCCTCATTAAGATTACAGATTCAAGCACGAAGCTTTTTTGAGAGATGAAAGAGAGCGCTTGTTTTTGCACAAAAGCTGACGAAACAGCACATGGGTCAGGGAAAATAAAGCGCGCCTTGATAAATAACCTCCGTTAGCGGGCCTAAAAACTTTTTTTCCGGCGCTTCATTTCTCAGACGTGCTACTAAAAACCTCAAATCGCATCAAGTCCTGTGGATTTAATTACCTCCACTTGAGACAAGAGTCGAGTTGATGAAAGAGTTTGTTGAATATCACAATAAATGGAAGTAGAAACACGCATTGAACACGCACGTTGGTGCGGGTGAAAAAATGAACATTGCTCGGACTGAACCATTATGTCATTTTCATTTCGCTCAAAGCGATGTAAACATCAGCCGCCTAAGGACAAAAAACAGCTTGCTTTTAATGGCAAATTGTTCCGTCAACACATGGTCAAGCTCGGTATCTCTTTTAGAGTTTCAATAAGCGAGCTAAATCGACGAAGACATTTACAAGTTTAATACTGTAGCATAATGCATCGTTAAATGCTTAAAAATAACTCTGAACGGTGTTATTTCGGTTCCATGCTGGGAATCTGTGTTGTGAGTCATTAACTTTTGTTACGTGTATTTTCAGCGCAGGAGGGGCTGAATGTAATTAAAGAGAGAAGCGTATTTGCAATTCATATTTTCGCGATGTTGTCAACGGTTTTGATTGCCTATAATTCACGTCAGGTTTTGATCTAAAAACGCAACCATCCGTAGCAACGTTCGCAGCAATACTCGGCGATTGGGCAGTTTTCTAACCTCGTTAGTTCGCGAAAACTACCTTAGTGTATAAAATCATCTCCCTTCATATGCAATCATTAAACACTATTTATATCTGACATACAAAATTCATCGTGCTTTCAATTTAATACACAGATTTGTCATTCACAGCTTGTGGCTTTCATGACTTCAGATCTTCTTCTTATACAAAATGCGGTAAATAAAGCTTTAATCTTGATAAAGAGTACTCGTCTCTTGAGCCGAACCTCTTAACTTCAAGTTGCTAGATTGGCTTTCGTGTTTGTTTTTTATGACGTTTTCATTCTCCGGAAAAGGAATTTTGTAGAGTGTTTCCACGTGACTGTCATTGCAAACAGAGTGCTCAAAGGGAAGCATTTAATTTTTCGTCAATTACGTTGAACTCATCACACCGAGACTTCTAAAATGATCAATTCAAGCACAGAGAAAACTATTCGAAAAATCATCGACATGGTAAAATTCCCGGGGTAGATTTTCATCGACCACGGCGATAAAACTGTATCCGAGAAAAAGGACGGCTTCTTTGACAATGAAACCCGATTTATCATGCGACAAAACTAACAAACACTCCGAAGTCCACGCTCCTGCGTAACCTTGAAAGACGTTTGCCACACTTTTTACACAGAGTACTTAACTCTATCTCAATATTACATCCGGTCTCTTTTTCCGAATAGCTTATAAATAAGTCTCTTGTTGCGTGTGGTTTCCTGCCTTCAGGGGCCATTTGGTCTCGTCGTAGGTCGATAGATAGGCGGTATTATTTTTGGCGAAATAAAGGGGCCATAAATTGACAGAGAGCAGATCGAAATACCATTGAACAGAAATTCGATAGGAACTTAGAAGTGTTTTTTGTGTGAAAATGACAATACCTGCGAACTCAAACGGTTATTTTGAGTTTTTGGTTGATGGTTCAAGAATATTTTCAAATGGTAACATCATAGTTTTACTTGGCGACGAGATTTTACAACAAAGACGAATACATATCCAGCTATCTTTCTTTCTTTCCCGGGCAGCGTTCAGTATTGACCTGTGCTATCACTTTTCGTTACTCGAGTTACGACATTTATTGCCTAATCGCAAAATAATTGCACAAAGACGACCCTTATTTCAGGAAGCCACACACAATATAGCCCAGCGTACAGAGATAAAAACAATGATGGATAATGCCATGTTTTCATAGCACTGAACCTTACATTCTTTGGTGAAAAAATACAAATATATATAAAGTTGAAAAATTTTGACCCTAAATTGCTGCCACAGAAGAGCCGGATTGAACTAAATCTCCAGACAATTGTTTGCGATTTTGCGTCGAGTGAATCAGGCTTTCTAATCGTTTTCTGGTCGAGTGAATCAGGCTTTCTAGTCGTTTCTAGAGTAGATTACTTTTCGTTTCCAGAGTAGATTACGTTCTATTTGAAAAGCACCTGGTGAAGGTTAGATAGTATTCAGAAATACTCCTTACACAAAACCATTTTGCCAGTCGCTTTCAACCAGGCCATATAAAATAGACAAATAACAATCATTATCCCAGCGATTAACAAAACCCACCTCGTTTTATCGCCGCAAATCAAGCGGTTTTCAACGAACAAATGATCTTCCCTGGACCAAATCCGACAAAATCTGATAAAAGTCGCCTGAGGCACACTTTGTTTTGCAAACAAGGGCGCCATTCAGCGTTTTTCTTTGTTCTGGAAAACCATATCAATTAGGAAGTGAAGTCAGGCTGAACTTTCAGAAAGCACAAATCTTTGAACCCCGGTCAAACGCGTAAATTAAAAGAAAACACTGAATCCGTTACGCACAATTACGACTAGACAGGTACATATAAAATATGCAATATGGGGTCAGGCCATTAGGCCTTCCGACGCGCAGCTGAAACTTGATTGTATCGAGGAAAACCGAATTTAAAATATCACAATAACACGTTTTAAAAAACGCCAGAAGTCTGATAACGAATCGGTGTGAAGACGATTTATTCACCGGTTCTACGCGAGCGTACAGAAGACCATACGCTAATATTAATGCTATTTGGATTCATTAACCGTGACGTGTTGTAGATAAAGGTCATAAAGATAGACTGAAACATTGAGGGCAGGCAGGATTTTGCGATCTTTGCATTCTCTAGCTGTAAAAGAACTGCCGTCCATGGCTTAACGTTCAGGTGCAAAAAGTAAGATTAATTATCTTTTCTGAATGCTATGCAATAAATCTTCATCATAGTAGAACGAATAAAATGCCCAAATGACTTGAGAAAATTGCGCCTGACAAGGAACGCAATATTTACTGCTGCTAGGTAAAAGGAGACAAAACTGCAGGTGGGAACATAATGACAAATCTAAGGCTATGTTTACACTATACCGGATAGCTCTTGTGCCGGCACGAAAACCATATCGGATAGGGCCTTTGTTCACATTCAAAACGATGATTTCGGCACGATTTTTGCGTCGGAGCGATGCTGGGCCGCTGCGGTCTTGAAAGTGAATCGTCACATATCGGATAGGTTTTCGTGACACTTTCTGGAGTAGTGTGAACAAAGAATCGAACCGAAACGGAAATCAACAACGAGGAGCAAAAATTGGATTCTAGTTGAAAGATAGCGGCGGTTTTGGGCCACTGCCGTTCACACCAGGCCGTAGTATTTTTCACAACGGCATAAAATGTTATCCGGCATAGTGTAGACATAGCCTTTAAGGGCTATCAAGATTATCCCACTTTTATTACTCGATTTATTACGGCTTTGAAATATTTTTTTTTTATTTTTTTTTTAAATAATATTTGTCAACACAAGCTGTGCAATAATGTTGCCATATCCACCTGGAGAACCCACGGATTATTTTCAAAATGGAATGAAAGTTATTTTAGTCTGGATTTTATCAAGAGGTATTATAAGACTCTTGATTTTGAAGAGCAAACAGGAACAATCGAAGAGGTTTGGGCGAATTCATAACTGAAGTATAGAAAACTGGCGTATAGCTCAGGATAGCCTGTATTACAACTCCCCCCTCCCCCCCTCCGATTTTTTTCTGAGGGAAGGGGGCGGCTGTACACAGGCTAGGATACTTCACAAATTAATGTGATCAAGTAAGCTGAAGCCACTCAAAAGGCACTAAGGCCTTTGTGAAGTATCCTTGTCACTCCAGCCACATCCCACAAGCTTCACGTTTTCATTGCTTGTACACAGGCTAGGCTCAGGAGAACCTGGGAACGAGGTTCAGACAAAGCGCGCGAAATCGTCCTGTGGTCGATAGTCACGCTTGAACCAATCACATGCTACTGAAAAATTCAACACACCACAGCGCAGGTCTACAGTCAAACCTCTCCTAACGGACACCTCTCTAATACGGTCACCTCTCTATTACGGGCACTTGCTTGTCTTTCGTTTGAGTTAGTACTTTATAGGATCACGGCTTTCAATTAAAGAAAAAGCATACAAAACGTTGGTGGTTCAAACTCAAAGAAAAACGGATCTTCTGTTACAGTCAATTTTTTCAATGCCGTATTTTGTATTTTGCCAGCCACAACCTTAAAAAGAAGGGGTAAGTGTTATTTTAAAACAAAACGTACACAGACACAAGAATTTATTGTTTACTACTTTCGACTGTTGCTGTTCAAGACTGACATAAAAATAAAACAAGGGTGTCTGGTGATCTAGGAGTAGCGTGATGAGGTGATGAAATTTTTCAGAGGAAGGGGCGTTTTTGGGAGGACCATAAAAAATTCTTTTCTTGGGACTGTATATCCCTGAATACAACAAACGGTTTTGCTGCGTAGCACTCGAGTCAAATGATGCTGAATAATAACTTTTTTCTGGCCTTTCGAGTGTTGAAAGCAAAATATACAGTTTCTACCAGCACTTAGACAGCCACAAAAACGTTTTTATTCCTGAATAGTCTTGGTGAAAAGGGGAGACATGACATTATATTTAAACCAGCCAACCTTGAAGCTTCGGTTGAAACGCTGCAGAACTGACCAGAGAACTGAGAAAAATATCGCAAGATAGAGACAAGAAAAGAGTACATTTCATGTTTTCAAAACATTAAGAAACAAAAACCACCCAAAGAAATAACTAGTGAATATTTCTAGGTCCCCCAAGAGTGGAAAGACCCTATAGCTTAATTTATACCTGAATAGTACCGCAGGAAATAGTGATTGCATATGAATGGTTACACCTTAGGCTTTTGTCCACAGGTAGAACCACCTTGTAAAGCAAAACAAACGCCTACAGATCCCCAAGGAATTACCAACCAACAGCTGTTATTTGAATAGCCACACTTTATCCACAGACCGAAAAGGGAGACACGCCTGGCTTTCTGCTTTCCTCTTGGACACGGGGGAGTTAAGTTCATTTGCAAGGGAGGCTCTTGTTGGCGCATCACGGCGGGAAGAATTAATACGACACTTGATAGAGAAGAATCTTATCCGCTTAATGCTTCCGATTACTTAAAAGTCCTATAATGCACTCGAGACAGCAAAAAGAATTAGTTATCAAAATTCGTATATTTTCATGTGTATTAAAGAAAGGACTGTGTGGTCTGCGAACAGTCACTATGCACTGGCCGGATACTATAGTCCAGTAGCTAAATGCTGACCGCAAGTCTTGCTTCAGCCTCAGTGGTTGAAACATCCGACGCTGTGCGAAAGATCACAAAGATTAGAATTTTTTCTTAGTGTGTAACAAATTCAATGCAGTTT
The DNA here is from genome assembly GCA_016490735.1 of Pachyseris speciosa. Classification (NCBI taxonomy): domain Eukaryota; kingdom Metazoa; phylum Cnidaria; class Anthozoa; order Scleractinia; family Pachyseridae; genus Pachyseris; species Pachyseris speciosa. The sequence continues at coordinate 280,352 of JAEMWC010000645.1, forward strand.
AAATTGATTTTCAATTGCTTGTACAATAAGTGCTTGTTTGTTTGCTTTTTACGTGGGCTGGACTTCGTGATTTGACTCAAAATCCGTAAAACGGCCTCCGGCAGACGATACGAAAAGAGAGAATACCGGCCAAAAGCCACGAGACTCGTTGCGCCTTTTTCTGTGCAGAGGAATGAACCGATTTTGTGTTTTTGCTTCGGTTCTTCTTCTCTATGTTTGGTACAATTGCGTTTACTCTGAATGGACGCCAGTGTCACTTCACAACTTTTTAGCTAAATTCTAGTTCAAAAGTAGCCTCTTTCGCAGCCGTTGTTTGTGTCGGTCCTATTCTCCGTCTAATAGGACCGACACAGACAACGGCTGCGAAGGATGCTAGTTCAAGAGATGTTCTTTTCCCTTGAAATACGTTGTTAAAGATAAGGTGATTCTCTCTTGTTGCTCTTCCCGGGAAATGAGAAAGCCCGCCGGACACATGGTTAGATTCGATTTCATAACAGCCACAGCAAAGACAACCGCTGGCGTGAGGAGAACACTACACAGGCTGATATGAGTCACCGGATTACCCAACCCAAATATCCGACTTCCCGCTTTCGTGTTTCCACGTTGGCGTCGGAAGAATTGGGTAAATAAGCGGGTAGATTCGCGAAAGAACTTTAATTTCCGAACTCGGGTTTTGGGCTTTATTTTCCGGATAAAAAACGAGACACCGCCCGGACGATGTTGACAAATTTTATCACTGTACGACAGGATAACGTAATCTGTTGTAAGCTCTTTTACGGAGCCGTTATTTTGGTGGTCACGAGACTAACGGGACGAGGTGAGGTGCGTTGCGCGACGACCCACATAATAACTGCGTTTGAGATCAGAGAGATCCAAGAAACGACTGCGTGTGAGGCTAGCTATTTCCCAGTGTTTAAATTGGGCACGGCGGAGGAATCGAAAATTTTAAGTAACGCCCAAGAGAGAAATAAGAACACGAAATTCAACGAGCTTTTAATTTAACTTGTATAACGTACGTATCACTAAACATAAACAGCAGTACAGGAACGTAACGCTCAGCAGCTTTCATTTGAATGGTTAGAACCACCTTGTGCAACAGAAGAGACAGCACCACAGGAAAGTACTGCTCAGTAGCTTTATTTATTGGTTTTCAGTGGCCATACTTTCGATTTCCATCAACAGATTCTTTGATTAGAACCACCTAGTAAAGCACCACAGGCAAGTATCACGCAGTAAGCTCTCTTCTCTTGCGGAGTAGGGCGGGAGTTACGTTCATTATCATACGGAGGCACGTATTAGTGCATAACAGCGAGAAGAATAGGCAAGTCAATTAATTAGCGATATTCTTATCTGGTTAACACATCCGATTACCTAAACGTCCTAAAATACAAGTGAGACAACGAGAAACAAGTATAATTACGAACATCCGTACATTTTAGGTGTGCTGAGCAAGGTCTTCATGGCCTGCAAACAGTCACAGTGCATTGGCAAGCTACAAACCAATTCTTACCGCGAGTGCTGACCGCAGTGCAGAAGGTCACGTACAACGGAATCTTTTCTTTGCTTGGAACAAATTCAAGGATGCTTTGTACGATAACCCAAACAGTTTCTCGGAAACGATAAAAAGTGTTATGGTACCGGTAAGTTTTACAAAGAAACACAGTTTTGCCCGTACCATTTTGGGTCCCAGTATCGCTTCCGAGCCCTTTGTGACCTTTTTGAGTCGTGGTTTAAATAGCTTTTCAGTGCTGTGGAAAATTGATTTTAAATTGATTGTTTGTTTGCTGGTTTTCTTCCGCGCGTGGGCTGGACTTTGTATAACTGCACTCAAAATCCATGAAACAGCTTCAGAGGATTCGAAGAGACGGAAAATCAAAACTCAATCAAGACTTTACCCATTTAACCCCTAACACTGATTAGCATGTAATTTCTCCCTTGCATTGCTGCTACTTGATTAAGCATAAATTCATGAGAATAAACAAAACAACCCTGATAATTAAACAGATTCTCCTAACTTACACCATAAGACATATCTGGAGTTCAGTGAGGAGAATAATCATATGGGTCACAGGCCTTAACCCTTTTCCCACGCGAGGCATGAACCGTTTGAGCCGGTTCGTATTAGCGTCTGGCTGCAAGTGTTAATTCATAACTCTTTTCCTAAATCCCAGTTAAAAGGGGCTTTTTTTCGCCTTGAATACGTGGTTGGAGAAGAAAAGAGAAAAATAAAGCGAGTGTTTGGTTTCCTTCCACGACAAAAGGCAGAGCCATAGCAATGGCCACCGCTGGCGTGAATGAACACCAGCAGGATTATATAAGTAAACGGATTAGCCAACTCAAATATCCGACCTCCGCATTTTTGTGTTTCCACGTTGGTATCGGGGAGCTAAAAAGCAAACTAAAAGGCTTAGATTCGCGGATTGACGAAAAAAATTAATTGCCGAACTCCGGTGTTAGGGTTTGTTTTCCGGCTGAAAAAACGAGATACCGGCGCCGGTGGTGGCGACTAATTTTATTAGCGTATAAGCGGATAAGGTGATACGTCGTGTCTGCTTTGAGGGGGTATATTTGTCGGAATTTAAACAGGTAACGGAGGAATTGCATATCTTAAAGAATGCACAAGATAAAAAAAAAAAAACGAAATTCAGCGAGCCTTAAATCTAATTGATCATGTTCTAGAATATTATAATCTCCACGATAGTTTCGTGAAATACGGTATACGCTTGCAAGGACCACCCGAGACAAAATAGAAGCACCGGATCCTGTAGTAAAGGAGCTGATCAGCAACAAATTGTAGAACAAATAGACTAAGAAAGGAAGACTGAATTGGAAAATATATTTCCCTGACCGTTAATTCAGCCTTGCTTTCTAAGTTTATTTGTTCGAAAGTCTCGCCCCATTTTTCGCGCGGCCAAGACATCGAAAATCCCTTTGCCTTGGTCTTTTGTTGCTCGGAAAACCCACAGAAATGCTTGCTACGCAGAGTAGAATGGTCACATTTTAGGTGTTCATCTACAGAAAGAAAATTAGAGCTAACATGGACAGCACAATCAAATGTCAGGGGCACCCAACGAGCCAAATCAACCAAATGCTGTAAAATAACATTTTAAAGTACCTTATGGTGTTTGAAGTCTGTTTAAAGAGATGCTTTCGTAAGCTAGAAGAAGTTCATCTGTTCGGATTCCCTAGCTGAAATTTTAATTGCCCGAAAATGTTAGGGAACAAAATCTTCCTTTGAGAAAATGCTAGCTGAAATGACCTTCCCACGAACTTTCTAGGGAACTATTTTCTTTCCGAAAATGCTAGTTTACGTTTTTGACTGCCAAAAACAGCAATTACGACATTTTCGAAAACCTCAGGGGCTATGATTTCCCAATTGCGAATCTTTTAGGCCACGTTTTAGTTACGAAAATCCGAGTGCACTCTTTAATCGATGCCGAAAGCCCAAGTCGAATTACCCTCCACCGAACAGATATCGACCGAAAGTTGTCGCTGGGTGCCCCTGAAATGTGAGAACCAACTAAACATATCAAAAAGCACCAAAAAAGGTAGTGCTAAGCAGCTTTCTTCGGATTGCCCAAGCATTCTTGTGGATGCTAGTTCCACCTTGTACAACACAACACAACAGGTAAGTACCCAGTGCCAGTAGCTTTCAACTGAATAGTTACATGTATTTCAAGAATTTCATCCACAAACTCGAAAGTTAGAACCATCTTGAACACCACAGTAAGCACTGTACTATCATGTCATGGTTGAAGACAGTGTCCTCCTCGGCACTGACCGTTCATGGCGCCTTTATTGTCGTCCGAGACAGAAGGGTGTCCATTCCTACTACTGCCACCATCACCCAAGGTTACTAGTAAATGGGGCTTTCATCCTCTCTTGCTTTCATCCGAATGGCCATAGTTTAGAATTTCATCCGTGGACTCAAAGTTAGATCGATCGATCGTTCAATCAATCAATCAATCAATCAATCAATCAATCAATCAATCCAACGGGTTGAAAATTGTTCACAAAGAAGTAAAACTGCAGATAAAAAATGAGGAATACAACTTCTTTGTGAGAAAATGCCAAATTGTTTTTATTTGATTCAGTTTCAGATGATTTACGTGTTCAAAGAAAAGCAATACTTTTTCGACTACAACCAACGCACGTGACTTGTGTTACGACAGAAAAATGTTAAATACTGCAAGGATCGGCTCCTTGCTGCTTCTTAATTTAGCTAATGGCAATTGAGTTATCACTCTTGTTTTTAAAAAATATATATTGAGATTCTTGATTGATGCAAGTGTATAAATATATTTATGAATCATACCGTGTCTACTAATTGAAAAGTAATTGAAAAATTGACAATTCAGATAACTGGAAACCTTTACCAATGTTAGGATTTAGTATATCACATAACTATAATTTTTTTTTTCAGTCTTCAGAGCCATATTCTCCGTATAGTCTGGTATTTTAAAATTCAGGAAACCAATTGACAAATAAATCCTCTGCAAAGGCTCAGCGTTACTACTTCAATCATTTTCTAGTCACTTCTTACGCTACGTGTTCTGGAATTAAACTAGGATCCTTTAGAAATGACTGGACAAACAGACTGTCACAGCTACTTCAAGTGCCGGCTCTGTGTTTCAACTCGGGAAAGCAAAATCTCAAGCCATTTAGAGCAGTTTCCAGTGAACACTCATCCCATCGTGCCTTGCACGCGTGTATTTTCCCGCGTTTTGGCGCCGTTTCATTTATTTGTTTCGAATTGTGATTGGTTGTGCGATGCTTTCCTGACTGTTGTGATTGGCCAGAGTAATAGGCTTGGATTTGGCTTTACGACAATCAATCGGAAACCGCTCTTTACGACCATAGTTCATTAGAACTTCTCAGCTACCTTCTCGTTAAGGACTGGTACAGGTCATCCTTCGGAAATAACCTGGCGCTATCTGTTCCAAATAACTCATCTACCTTCTCCCTGTTTATCTCACAAAACCTGCATGCAGAGAGAAAAAAAAAAACAAAAATGTCTCAATTTACTTTTCATATGGCAAAAACACACAGAACTAATTTTTCCCGTTAACAAGACCATTCGACATCAAAGGTGAATTGCAAGAAATAAACGGAAGCACAATCGACACATAAACTCTGATCTTGGTAGTGAATCCGTTTTGATCTTTCTTTGCTTCCTTATTCAAACTGCCTTCTGTCAGTACATTGGTTTTCTTTTAGCATCTCCTTCTCTTTATGCGAGCCATTTTAATTTGTCTCTACATGATAGATAGACCTTTTCGCGGTAAAATCACCCATGTTGAAAATGAGCAAACAGCGCGCGAAATACAGTCACTATGTTGTGATGTCAAATAATTTTGTAATATTGGGTGTCTGTACAAACTTTGAATAGTGAAGGTAATTTAGAGGGCCAAAAAATATTCTTTTTAGCTAGAAAGCGAGTAATTGCGTTTTTAATTTTCCATACATTTGCCTGTAATCTCCGCGAAGACTAGAAAGAAAAATTTACAGGCAAATGTATGGAATTACTCGCTTTCTAGCTCAGCTGTATCGCTAAGCTTTAAAAAATCAAAATAATGTTTGGCCCTCTAAATTACCTTCACCATTCAAAGTTTGTACAGATACCCATTACAATGTTTATATTTGACAGGCGCAATCCCCGTACAAACACTGTATTTCGCGCGCTGTTTGCTCCATTTCCAAAATGGCGAATTTTACAACGAAAATGTCTATAGAGTGTTTTCACATGACGTCATGGCGGCCATGTTGATGTCCTAAACAAAGCATCAGCGGCCATGTTGGTGTCCCAAACTAAACCTCTGGGAATTGAACTCCATTTTTATGCAAATACTTTCTTTTATGAATGATATATGAAATGAATCATATATGAACTGCGGAAATGAAATCAAATGAAGAATGATCCTCGCAGTTATGAACGCAATTTACGCAATTGCGAAAAGAAGCCTGAAAAAAATTGCGTAAATTGCGTTCATAACTGCGAGGATCATTCTTCATTTGATTTCATTTCCGCAGTTCATATATGATTCATTTCATATATCATTCATACTCATTTCTTTCACGGGATCATATGAACCCACAATTGACCTGCTCCCAACGTCAGTGGCTTCATAGTTCAGTTGGTTAGAGCATCGCACCGGTAATCGCGAGGTCACGGGTTCGAACCCCGTTGAAGTCCTGAATTTTTTTCAGGCTTCTTTTCGCAATTGCATAAATTGCGTTCATAACTGCGAGGATCATTCTTCATTTGATTTCATTTCCGCAGTTCATATATGATTCATTTCATATATCATTCATACTCATTTCTTTCACGGGATCATATGAACCCACAATTGACCTGCTCCCAACGTCAGTGGCTTCATAGTTCAGTTGGTTAGAGCATCGCACCGGTAATCGCGAGGTCACGGGTTCGAACCCCGTTGAAGTCCTGAATTTTTTTCAGGCTTCTTTTCGCAATTGCATAAATTGCGTTCATAACTGCGAGGATCATTCTTCATTTGATTTCATTTCCGCAGTTCATATATGATTCATTTCATATATCATTCATACTCATTTCTTTCACGGGATCATATGAACCCACAATTGACCTGCTCCCAACGTCAGTGGCTTCATAGTTCAGTTGGTTAGAGCATCGCACCGGTAATCGCGAGGTCACGGGTTCGAACCCCGTTGAAGTCCTGAATTTTTTTCAGGCTGCTTTTCGCAATTGCGTAAATTGCGTTCATAACTGCGAGGATCATTCTTCATTTGATTTCATTTCCGCAGTTCATATATGATTCATTTCATATATCATTCATACTCGTTTCTTTCACGGGATCATATGAACCCACAATTGACCTGCTCCCAACGTCAGTGGCTTCATAGTTCAGTTGGTTAGAGCATCGCACCGGTAATCGCGAGGTCACGGGTTCGAACCCCGTTGAAGTCCTGAATTTTTTTCAGGCTGCTTTTCGCAATTGCGTAAATTGCGTTCATAACTGCGAGGATCATTCTTCATTTGATTTCATTTCCGCAGTTCATATATGATTCATTTCATATATCATTCACATTCATTTCTTTCACGGGAACATATGAACCCATAATTGACCTGCTCCCAACGTCAGTGGCTTCATAGCTCAGTTGGTTAGAGCATCGCACCGGTAATCGCGAGGTCACGGGTTCGAACCCCGTTGAAGTCCTGAATTTTTTTCAGGCTTCTTTTCGCAATTGCGTAAATTGCGTTCATAACTGCGAGGATCATTCTTCATTTGATTTCATTTCCGCAGTTCATATATGATTCATTTCATATATCATTCATACTCATTTCTTTCACGGGATCATATGAACCCACAATTGACCTGCTCCCAACGTCAGTGGCTTCATAGCTCAGTTGGTTAGAGCATCGCACCGGTAATCGCGAGGTCACGGGTTCGAACCCCGTTGAAGTCCTGAATTTTTTTCAGGCTTCTTTTCGCAATTGCATAAATTGCGTTCATAACTGCGAGGATCATTCTTCATTTGATACTTTCTTTTGTTTCAGTAAACCAATATGGCCGCTGGTCACGTGACTGAAAGCGCTCCATACCATCACTACGATAATGAAATACGAACAAACTTTGTAGCCTGTCGCCAAAAGATCAAACAGCGGGGTTTTAGTGTATTAGCTTAGCCGAGTTGGTGGTCTTGATTATATTAGAGCCTTTTTGAAGACGACTGGGGACGAGTCAGGGTCCGGAGCGCGGGCTCTTGTGAGTCACAGGCCATAAATGTTTGTCACGCGATTCGTTCGGATCACGTGCAGGGACAAAATTTGATCGAATACCGCTGGATCGAAGAATGCATCCACATCCCTTCATTCCTGTTTGTCACCAGCCGCAGGTTTTTCTCCTTCAATAAACTTATCTTATTTGTTTTTCCAGTCTTTGGTTTCATTATTTACAACTTCACTATTAGCTGCTATGAAACTGATTTTTTTTTCAATCATGATCTAATTTCAACCTCACTTAATTAAAAGCTTGACTTTAAATGAACGTCACATTAAAGTAGGAATTCACTATTTTTACCCTTATGAAAAGTGCTTGAAAATAACTATGTGTGAATGATATAAGCCTCATATACAAGAACACCTTAAGAAGGCATGTGCTAAGGCAGCTGCCTGCGTAAGCTGCATAAGTTTATACCACGAGATGTTATGATTCGCCTTTACAAAGCATATGTACTACCTCATTTAGAGTATGGTAGCTCACTCCTACTAGGGATAGGTAATGGGCTCAAAAACAAGTTAGAGGACACTAATTACTACATCCTAAGGACTATCCTAGGGTATTCAAGCTCAGTGTTTTATGATTTTCTCCTTAATTTAGGTAAATTACAAAACCTTGAGACACGGAGGCAATTCCAGTCACTAGTTATTTTATATAAATGTTTAAGAGGCCAGGGACCGGAATATCTTGGTAAGTTTTTTAACGTATTAAATGTGAATTACAATCTAAGGGGGTCTGGCACACGCCTTATGCTGCCATCTTTCAATTTAGAATACATGCATAAGTCATGGTCATATTTAACTACTAAGCTTTGGAATGGTTTACCTACTAGAGTTAGGGAGTGTCCGGACTTAGCCGCTTTCAGGCGCGCGTTGCTTTCGTTTATGGCGAGGCTTTAACTTAATTCTGCGGTGATTGTTACAGATCTGGGGTGGCTGGGCTGGACACATAGGTGTGCTATTCTATAGCATACCTATGAATTTTTTTTTAATTCTTCGAATTTTAATGCACCTTCGCTTACTAATTAGATATTACACATAAATTAGATACATATAAATTAGACAATATATAGCTTATCAATATCTATATCTTTTGTCATTACTTCTTATTAGTTTACTATTTGTAATTAGTTTCACGTTCACGTTTAAACGAGCTTTCAGCTCCCAAGTGACACGTGGGTAAATAAAGTATTATTATTATTATTATTATTATTATTATTATTATTATTATTATTATTATTATTATTATTATTATTATTAAATAAATCATATATGAACTGCGGAAATGAAATGAAATAAAATGAAGAAATGATCAAAAAAAAATTCAGGACTTCAACGGGGTTTGAACCCGTGACCTCGCGATACCGGTGCGATGCTCTGAGCTATGAAGCAGTTGGGAGCAGGTCAATATGCTCATATGTTCCCGTGAAAGAAATTAGTGTGAATGAGATGAGTCTAGTTTTCAGTCTGAAATTGCACTATAGTCACCCTATGTACTTAACGTTTTTTTTTTACTTCACTTCACATTACTTTACTTTTGCACTTACTTTTTGAAATTACATTATTAGCATAAAAGAAAGAAAAAGAAATGCATATATAACAATTAAAGGTGACAGTGCTGTATAGTTTGTGCATGGAGGCTCATAGAACAGCGAGGTTATCGAGTTAGCCTCCATCTTGTTTGAGTGGAAAAAAAAAACATGGGAGTAGAGGGACGGATTACTAAAGGAAAGAGCTTGAAGAATTGCGGAAACTTACTTTTGATATTGCTGAGATAGAAGATAGCTTTTAATACTTTTGGAGAATATATATTACATTACAAAGCAATTTTTAAGTTTCGATCAGCAGCTTATAATGTGATGCATAAGAGAATAGTGCGTTTCCTCCAACCTCTTAGCCGTGACGACATTCAGGTACCGCCAATATGAAGGACGCACAGTGTGGACTTCCCACGTACACTGAAAAACAACAAACGAGAGCGGTTAGTCTCATTATCAACCTTGTTCCCAGGGCTATATCTCGCTCTAGGGGACGGGAAGGAGAGGACCCTGGGAACGAGGTTGACAGTGTACTTTGGTCGGGGATTGAACTTTTACATGTAAAAACCATAGTAAATAGAGGGAAATGGTAATGAAACCTAGCAAAATTTTTGTTCTTTGTTCTTGTTTGCTATTTTGGGGGTTGACCGAGCACAAATAACAATAGGTGGTCACGCGTGTTCATGCAACTAACCAATAGAAACATTGCGCCTATGTAATTCATGCATAGTGCAAAAGTGCAGAACAAAAGATGTGCACGGCCGTGGACCTTCCAACATAAATCTTGGCCTCTTTGTTTTGCTCCTTCGGGCTTCATAACCATTTCCCTCTATTAACTATGGCAAAAACAAAACGACGCTTTCATTCTTCAAACATGCCTCACTGGATCTTCAATCATCATCAGTCGCATTGGAATTTTCAATAAGGGAAATTTGTAACAGAGTTACAATACAAATTAGCAGGTTCCAAAATGGCTGAACAAAATGTGTGAAATAACTGAACTGACATGCAAGTGGGTTTCTCTCAGTAGATGTAGATTACAATGTAGTTTCTTTGAGGTTGGCTTGAAATTTTATTGGAGTTCCGACACGGCTCTGAATTCTGCGTAGGACGTCTTATCTCCAGTTAATTTACAATGCATGTTTTGCTGAAAATAATGTTTCAGTGTAAACTGTTAAAGCAATCTATCTCTACAGTAACACTGGCATCACAGACGCCACGGCTAGCCCAAGCAGAGCCAGAGCTCACCTATACGGATATGCTAAATTCTGCCATGAGCCACAGGTGCTGGACTTTTCTGCTGTCCACCAGGCACCCAGCACGGGCACACTCCACTCAACATTGTCGTTGTGTCCTTGTTTCTCGCGCTTTTTTCGCGCGTTGCATAGGGTAGGAATGAACTGACAGCTTCAACCCTCAACACAATGATCCACTAAAACAAGGTATAGAAATGGGGTGCTTATCTAAAAGCAACAAGGGCATGCGACTTTTATGACAAGATTAGTAAAAGTTGCTGAGTGTGCAATTCCTCACCGCATGAAACATGAGAGCAGTTGAAAATGTGTAGGTCAGAATCACAGCATGTGGTATGCACGGGAAAACACCAGCTGATACACCCCGGCTGTACACAACCTGCAATTAAGAAGATAATCTGAGATCATCCTCTGTTGTATCTTCAGGTAAAATTGAGAGGAAAAATCAAAAACTATCACAGCAGTCCTAAGGCATATTGTTAAGAATGGTGGTATTTATTTGAAAAACTATTTCAAAGCAAAACTTATTGTATGAATCGATTAACAAAAACACATCATACAACTGCAAATGTTTTTTTTGCTTGTTTTTTTCAGGAACCCATTTAAACTAGCCCTGCCTAAATTGAATGTTCCTCTTAAAATATTAAGTTAATAAAATACCTCGAAAATTTTTGAAGCCAGATATAATGCTATTGTTGAACTTTTGTAAAACATCATGGATAAACCAGCTAAGCCACCTGAAATACAAACAGTACACAGAAATAGTGCGCTTTTCAATTGAATGTGGTAAAACCAAAACCAAAGCAATTACTCTAACCAATCACAACAGACGCAAACAGAGCAGTGAGCCAATCAAGTCGCGATTTTTTTTGGTTTTGGTTCTCATTGGTTGAGAAAGTGGCGCGAGTTTTTCTGGCCAATCACAGAGCGAAGCAATGCAAAACCAAAGCAAACCCGGAATTACTTTCGAGACTCAATTGAAAACCGCTCTAATACCTGGGGTATTAACTGGAATAGGAATCTTATACCTGCCAACTTTTTCAGAGTCAAATGCGTGAGAGTCTCGTCTCCTTGTGACCGGAATTTCCGAAAATGCTCCGGCGACATCAGACAATTTCTCGAAGACTTCCGAACGATAACGAACATGTCCGAAAATGTTCCGATGACTTCCGAACATTTCCGAAGCTATTTGAGTTCGTTTCTAGTCCCTCAAATGCAAACTGAAACGCGACATCTCAGTGCGTTCTGATACAGTAAGGACTCAAATGCGGACATATTAAGCGCCGTTTGTTGGAACATTTACGGGGAATATTGAATTGAATTTTTGTTGTTAATGTGTTAAAGGACAAATCATCCGGATTTCTAAGTCAGGCGTGAGAAATTGTCCTCAATGCGTAAGATCGACGTCTTTGATCCGCGGGCGTGAGACTAACGCATAATGCGTGAGAGTTGGCAGGTATAGAATCTCATGTTTGATTCACTCACTAGACTTAAAATGTAGCACATTTCATCTACCGCACATATATAACCCGTCAACATTCAAAGCCTAGCAAGGCTGTGCTCTAAGAAAAATGTTTGAAATCCAGGGTACCCAGTATAGTAATGCTGTGGTAAAAATATGATCTCCTTGTCGCCTAAAGGCAAACATAAGTTGCCCGGGGCACTGGGTGCTGCTAAAGCACTGACCTGCCGAGCAGTGTGCAGGATGCTTGTCACAGGGACTTACAGAGTAGTCTAAAGGCCTGGCTACATTGTGTCTCTCATAGCTCAGTGGTAGAGCATTCAGACTAGAAACAAGAAGGTTATACAGTAGGTCTCACTCCTGTTGGAGTGGCCTGCATCACAGGCGTATTTTGTGAGCCGAGCACATTCCGGTTGTTCTATGATTTGAGAAAAGGAGGAGCATTGGGGAGAGTAAACTAAAGGATTATGGGGATGGGTGGCAGGATGGGTATCAGGGTGAAAAGGTGTAGTAGGGGGTGGGGGAGGGGCTAACGCCTCCACCCTGGCCCCTTCCACTCGTCCCAGCTCCTTGTGATTTCGTGAAATTCAACATAGCCCCACTTACTCTAGAAATAACTCACTCGTCCACCAAAAATGCCTGCACTGCAGGATACCTTATGACTTGAGCACCACCCGAGCACAACAAATTAAGAGCTTGGTGCAAAAGCGGCATAAGTGATGATTTGTCCTTCAAATCTTGATTTCCCCATAATTTGCTCTACTTTGGCTTACAGACTGGGTATTGTGTCAGAAACGTAGGTCTGTAGTTATTTCGTGATTTGAAGGTCTGAATTTGGAAAAAAAATGTGACTTTAACCTGAAACCCAAACAAACGAAATAAACCATGTATCAGATCCTTTCGTTTTTGTTTCTTGAGTCTCTGGTAAAAGTCGTATGCTCATTCATCAAATTCCAGCCTAAAGACCACAAAATCAACATGGATCTGACATGATAACCAGTGTGTAGGACAAAGTGGAGCGAATTTAAGGGAAATTGAGATGTTAGGCCAAATGGTCACTTATGCCCCTTTTGCTCTGAGTTCTTCAATAGAAGGGTATTCCACAAAAGGGGCATATATCGCTTTTTGGCTTTAAAATCCAAATTTCTAAATTCACTCTACTTTGGCGTACAGACTGGTTATGGTGTCAGAAATGTAGTTCTGCACTTATTTTGTGATTTAAAGGCTTGGATTCAGCAATCCTTTTATTTCTGATTCTTGAGTTTTTGGCAAAAGTCATAAGCTAATCCTTCAGATCCTGGCCTTCAAATCACAAAATAAGTGCAGAACTTTAATATTACTGACAACGTTTCCAGTCTATATGCCAAAGTAGAGCAAGTTAAGAGATACTTTGGATTTTAAGGCAAGAAAGCGATGTATGCCCCTTTTGCGGAATACCCTTCAATAATATTGTGCTACCTGCCAGCCCATCTCCTGATGGGCATGGTAATTTAACCTCAATCTTTTAATAGGTAATGTACCCCTATTCGTCAATGGGTGTGTGGGACCTGAGCTCTTCTCTCCAATAGTTATGGTACCATACTTAAACTAGACCCTTCTATTAAATGGGAGTGGTATCTTAACCTCCCTCCTCTTATGGGTCAGGTACCAACACCCCTATCCTCTAATGAGAGTGGTGTATAATTTTCCATGGATGGCCACTGGTTGGATTGCTCTGCATGGCACAAAAGACAACAACAAGCTCATACAAGACCATGCAGTGTCATTAGACTGACCCCCTGTCAAGTAACATTATTGTATATCTTACCTGCAATTAAGGCATTAATCTCATCTGTCTTCCTTCTTAGAAGTTCAAGCACCCACTCAACAATCTGAAATCATGAGTGAAAGAATATTCTATTTGGCATAAAATTAACACAATTGTTTACCTATTGCCTTTCATATTATATGTCTGTTTCTGTATTATTTTTTTAGTCAGTGGATAGAATTCTTAGATAGGTAAGCTCACTTGTTTCAATATAACCTATTTCACAGTTATGAGTACTCTCATGTGGTGCTTTTCATTAAGCTTATAAGTTGGTTCTAAATTTTTAACCTGGAGATGAAATTCTAAGTGTGAGTCCCATTTAAATGAAAGCTACAGAGCCATGCTTTCCTGGGGTGCTATTTCCAACGATGTGCAAGGTGGTTCTATCTTTGAGTCTGTGAATCGAATGCAAAGTGTTGCATTGACTCTTTTGTGTGACAGTCATGAGTTTTGACAAGAGGGGGAAGTGTGCAAAAATACAAGTGGTGCTTTTTACAGCGACTATGGAAAGGCACTTTGCTTTCAAAGCTACAACCTCCTTGTCCAGTTTGCATGGTCCTTTCGAATTATAATATTATCATTTGTTGTATTTACTTACTATATATTGACCATACACACCTTAAAAATTGCTACAAAACCTCCAAGAAATAAGCCGCATCTAAAGCAATCCTTGTTGAAAAAACTTCTAAATAGCTTTCCTAATCAGGTAGAGGGTGAAGCAAATATACAAAATACAATTAGGTGAAACACTTATTTTTTTCTTCACAACTAAGAGCTCACAGATGTGATACTTCGTCTTCCATCTATTTAGTAACACTACAGGATACTGTAGACTTGCTACAAGTCGACCTCTCGAGTCTCACAGCAGAAAAGCCGAGAGGAGCAAGCTTTTTAGCCTGCAAAGTGGCTGAGTGATGAAGTCGCAAGAGGTCGACTTGTCTCATATGAAGGGTTTTCATTTGCATTTTGTGCCAAAAAAGGGGAGTGGTGTGACTCGCATTTCAAAGAAGAGCATCAGTTATCGCTTTCACAATCACATTTTGTTGCTCATAATTACTTTTGATTGACAACTTTATTCCCGAGGGTCCCAAAGATAGCATAGCATTGATAGTATTATTGCAAGGCCTTCAATTATATTTTTAAGCTCACTTCTAAAAAAGTCTTCAAACCTTTCACAGAACAGAATGAAGAGGAAAAAAGATCACTTTGAAGGAAAGATAGACTGCAACAATGAGTTAAAAAGGCCCTCACCATTAACTTGAATCAGGCACTACTTCATTTAATGATAAAATCATAATGACTAATCAAAGAGACCTAACAACTGATCATGCAGTGCAAGGTTAATCAAACAAACCTGGTCTTGTTACAATATATTTTATTCTTCCTGCAAGTATAGGAGCCAACTGAATAAGATAACCAGTGCCAAAAGCTTTTAATGTTGGCTGTAACCTGAAATAAACATTACAAAATCAATGACTATGTTATTACAAACAACAACAATGGTGAAAATCATTTTACAGTCGAACCTCGATTATCCAGATTTTTCGATTATCCAGACTTGCTTAGCTGGTCCCAGTTTTTCATGAATATTAATTAGCAATATTTCAGATCCACAGAAAAAAACTTTTCCCCTACAAATTAAGTAATGAAACTCCAGTTCAAACTGAATTTGTTTAGCTTCAAAACACAAATCTGTACGTGTTTTGAGCTCACGCTCACCATACGACTGCACTGGATTTCACTGAGCTCTGATTTGCTCAGGTGTTCTTTGTTTCTACGTGAAATTTCACGCTCCACTCCTTCAGTCATCCAGTTTTAGTTTTGGCTCATTAATATTCATATTTTCGATTATCCGGACTATTCAGCTCAGTCCCCACGAGTCCAGATAATCAAGGTTCGACTGTACTATACAAAGGTAGCCAGTACTCAGAACAATTGCTTAGAATGTAGTTCAAGTCAATCGTAATAAATAATTTCAATTTTGAGAGAACATTTCACTTGCTTACTACAGTTTGCTCAGTAATTTGGAAGGAAACACATGGGAGCAAATAACTTCAGTATTTTCAAACCAGAATTGCTAAGGGTTACATGTACATTTGAGGAATGGTTTCGTTATTTTTTAACACCAACTCTTTGATGGGTCGATACTCCCACAATTTCTTGTTTGTTTTCTTAACATGGTATCAAAAAAATTTCCCAATTATTTTGCAACAATTTACAATCAATTTTTTGACATATAAGGTTACCATAGCAACAGTACAGCCACTTAACAACACCCTAAATTTTGGCTTTATGTGCCTATAACTCAAAACGAGTCCAGTGACCCCTAGTTTTTATTTTGGGATTGCAATTAGCATATGAAGATTCATCTTTCTGCATAGTTTTTAAAAAATCTGTAAATGGGGTTCAGAGCCACTTTAAATCATCGAAAAATTAAGGTGGCTCTGAACCCCATGTACAAATCTTTTAAAAACTATGCAGAAAGATTAATCTTCATATGCTAATTGCAATTCAATATGATTTTTCCCCCATATTTCATTTTCATCCACCATTTGTAGGAGTTCCAAAATTCCAACTATGGCCTGAAATTTGAGACATTTTGCACACGGCCAAAAGGTCTCTGTGATGTCATTCATGTGTAATGTTGAGGCATGAAACATATCTGAGAAGGCGAAAAGGTGTAAACCTGGAAAGTTTTGCGCAGCTGGCAGCCCTGGTAGTGAATCTTTGTAGTTCTCCAACATTTTTATTCCACAGAACTCACAAAAACAGAGTGACACACTCAAATGAGTACACACAAATGACATCATGACTATTCATCAGACCCCAGGTCTTTGTCTAGAATTTTAGTGAGAAAGGCCCAACTCTCACCACATTTCAAAATAAGTTCCTGCTACTTTTAGTAAATTATTTTCCTCTCAAAATGTTTCTTAGAATACAAATTTTCATATTGGAGGAAACAACTGGCTTTGAAATTTCGATTCATGTGCACTTTAAATAAAGTTCTCATTCATTTCATTCATTTATGCAATGGAAATCCACGGTTCCGAAACTAAAACTTCCAGGGCCCATTTCTTGACTTGTTGCCTTATGGCCCAGAAAAAAGAAAAACAAGGAAACTGATATGAAATTGTTTCCTCAAATCATTTGCCCATATGCAATATACCATTTTCCTAATGATCAGTTCCTGGTGAATTGTGGGTAGATCCAGTCCTTTGTGGGGGCAATTGGTCAAAATAACAATTTCAAATTACGTCCTAAAATGGCCGTTTGCCCCCACAAAGGACAGGATCTACCCACAATTCACCAGGAACTGATCGTTAGCAAAATGGTGTATTGCTAATGAAGAACGTAAACAAGGCTTTCAACCAATCAGAACCTGTACAATACTTGTCAATAACAAATCTTATTATTAGAATCATAGTACTGCAAACTTCTTACCAGTTAATGTTTGCATTTTCATTCCTGAAGATTAATTGACTTGATTCTGAGCTACTAACTAATTGATGACGTCCAGGATGATCTGAGCCTAAGAGAAACCTAAAAGCAATGATTAGAATAACAATTGAAGGGCTGACAGCATAGCCGACCTATGTCACATTTTAGGTCGTTTTTTTGATTTTGCTTGGATTTGTCCAAATTTCTGCATGTGAACTGCAATTCGATTGAAAACATTGTCTGGTATTTTTTTCATGGTTTCTTTTTTTGTTTTGTTTTTCAAGATACAAGGTATGTAAGAAAATGTATTTTTCCTTGCATACACAAAGAAACCAACCTTCCACAAGAGGGGTTTAATTTGCCAATTGCATTACATCTTCTTTCAATCAAATTGCAGTTCACATGCAAACATTCGGAAAAATCCGAGCAAAATTGAAAAATGACCTAAAATTCAACATATGAATAAAGGGATTAGTTTCTAAAGAAACTGTGGTGCTGCGTCGGTGGGGGAGTGAAGCACAAAAATTTGGTTTATCAATGGGGTTGATAATGTAAATTGACCACCGTACAGGGATTCGATTAGCTGACGTTTCGAGCGTTAGCCCTTCGTCGGAGGGAATCGAGGAATTGTGGATTGTGTATGGTTTATATACAGAAAATGGAGCTACGTTATTGGTGGTAACATGGTAACGTGAAAAACAGGAATAAATTAATTGAATGAAAAGCGCTCGTTGATACTGTGGGGATTAAGAGTGCCAATTTGAAAGATCAGTTTTTGCTCGAGATTTTTACGGCTTCAAATTGGCACTCTTAATCCCCACGGTATCAACAGCGCTTTTCATTCAATTAATTTATTCCTGTTTTTCACGTTACCATGTTACCACCAATAGCGTAGCTCCATATTCTGTATATAAACCATACACAATCCACAATTCCTCGATTCGCCCCGACGAAGGGCTAACGCTCGAAACGTCAGCTAATCAAATCCCTGTGCGGTGGTCAATTTACATTATCAACTCCGTTGATAAACCAAATTTTTGTGTTTAAAATTCAACATAGGTTGGTTAATTAATAACAATAATTTAATAATAGTTTAGAACTTATATAGCGCATTTTCCATGTGTATATGATCAAATGCGCTTTACAAGCAGATGAAATTGAAATTTGGAAATGTTGGTTTTTGTGGAGAGGGGAAAACTGGAGAACCCGGAGAGAAACCTCTCAGAGCAGACAAGAGAACCAACAACAAACTCAACCCACATATGATGTCGAGTCCGGGAAGTCGAGTCCGGGAAGGCGAGTGCTCTTACCACTGCGCCATCCCTGCTCCCCCAAATTATGCTCTCAGCCCTTCAATTATTACTATGGAGGGTAGAAGAATTTAGTATGTAATAAAAATATTAATACTTAATTCTCACAACCAGCTCTGAATGAAATGCTGAACAGTTTTATTATTTCTTTGGAATCCAAATAAATCTAACTAAATTCCCCATATGTATGTTTTCCAAAAGTGTTAGTCTATGGTCTTAACTTATTGTTAGTGACAGGAATGATTTAGAATAATTATTTTGCAAGCTCTCACCTAAAATTCATTTTTGCCAAATTATTCGGGGTGGGGGTTCCCCATGTTACGGCCCTGCCATCATTTATAACAACCTGTGATCAGGCATTCTTTTTCTTCTCTCCAAAGTACCATGTGGGAAAAAGAATGCCTGATCCAGCATCACTTTAGCAGCACCACATCCCCACAAGGTCTTGCTCTATCCCAATCAGGGTAGTTGTGGATCATGTTTTAGTAACTGTCTTCTTTTGTAGCTCCAAAATTACAACAAACACAAGGAAACTAACCCTACATTTTAATAAGCACTTTACTTTCTTAAAGTAATAATTTAATATTCCTTTCTTAGTAACAATCAATAACACATCAAGAGTATTTGAATGACTTAGAGATTTTACTCTGTCTAATGCCAGACGATTTTACTCATCAAAGAGAGACCCCGTAGTGGTTAGAGGGTTAAACAACTATCTCCTGACTTATAGATTTTGTTCTGTCTAACGCCAGACAATTTTACTGGTCAAAGGGAGACCCTTTACAGTTAATGCTGAATCGAGTTCTACTTTCTGCAATGGTTCGTGTAACTTGTCGCGCAACAATTTTGGCCTTTGCAGCATATGTTACACTTGATACAATGTTTTGTCCAACTTGTTTTGCAATGGTATCGCGACACAAGTTGCACAAAACATTGCACAGTGTAACAGCACCTTAAGTTCATCAAACATTAAAAATATGTTACAACAGGAACCATGTTACACTCTTTATTTCATTACACTGACAAACATTACAAAATACCATACATACTTAACAAGTGCACTGACAAGACCATCAGTAAGACTGTCTTTTTTCCTAACGATGACAACAAAAATTGAAAATAGATGAGTGCAGGATGGAGGTCATCTTAAGATAAACCAGACGTAACTAATCGATGATCAATGACATCAATGAGTAATTGATGGGTAATCAATGAGTAACGAACTGGTTATTCATTGATTATTGACGACAAACAATGGGTATTATCAATGACTAATCCATGACCAGAAATTTTGTGGCCTATCGATTACTCATCAATGTCATTGATTATTCATTGATGCTATTGATTACTCATTGATTATGTATTGATTATCCATTGATTAATAATTGATTCCACATATATTATTATGCTGCACATCTATTACCAAAGGGTACTTGAACAATTTTCAAGATTAAATAGCCCTGAACCATCGAGGTTAAGCTCAACAACAATTGCCAGTGTATAACTGAAGTAAATGAGTCTCTGTGCTTCAGATGTTGTTGCTATAGGTTTAAAAATAGAAAGTAAATTTAGCATGTCAATTGAGAATGCGAAAGTGGACAGAAAGGACTGAATGCAACTTATTAAAGGCCTGGGCAAACGGCTTCAACATTTGCTTCAACAACTGTTCGATTTTTTGTTGCACCCTGTTGAACGATGTTGGACAATGTTGAACAATGTTGAATGCAGGCAGGTGGCAAAGGCTTTCAACACCTCATCAACATTTGATTCAACAAAGCTTCATGAGAGGCCTGGTATAAAGTCCTGCTGTTGTTACTATGTATATGTCTTTAATTTGAGAGACCGATTAGTGCACACAGGCATACCTAACAATGTTGAAAATGGGTAGCAAATGGCTTCAACATCATTCAACATTCACAATAACAAAAGAAATGTTGAAGCAAAGTTCAAATGTTTTTAAACTCATTCAACATCGATTCAACTTCCATTCAACATGTTTCAACACAATTGAAAGGGGGTGGCAAACGGTTTCAACATTGTAGTGTAACAAAATCGAACGGATGTTGAAGAAAATTTTGAAGCCATTTGCCTGGGCCTTTATGGTGCATCTAAAAGATAAAAAGACATGCTCAGACTATCCCACGTTACCAGAAATTGGGAAAGCAGAGAGTTTACCATCATTCTCTGAAAGACTAGAATAAATTAGATGTAGAGAGACCAGAAATGCACCTAATATCGCTACTTTTAAGCCAAGTGTGTTAGTCAAATTTTTTAATAACCCTATTGTAATATTTTTGTTTTAATTCTAGTTTTTATCAATTTAAAGTTTTAAACCCTATTGGTAATATTTTTGTAGTTTTAGCTTCCTGTTTTAGGTAACTGTTGTTTTTATCAATTTAAAAGTTTGTCTTTTATATAGTACTTTTTACCTGACATATAAATTATTTCTCTTTAATTTGTTGTTTATAATTTTGATTTTCTAATCTTAGTAAGACCTTTCTGAAAACCATGTGATGTGATGAAAGTTTTCCTAATAAAAGATTATTATTATTATTATTATTATTAATATTATTGTTATTATTATTATTATTATTATTATTGTTGTTAATATTATTGTTAATATTATTATTATTATTATTATTATTATTATTATTATTATTATTATTAAAAATCAATGTTTTAATTGCTATGAAAGAACTTGTTAAACAGCAGTTCTGGGAAATGTTTGGGAAGGAGCCTTGAAATGTTGCATACAAGAGTTCTGATGCAGAAATCAAAATAGTGGCAGGACAAAACTCACCTATAAAGATACATCATCGTTGCTGTTGCTGTACAAAATAGAATAATCTAATAAAATAAAAGAGGTAGGGAACCAGATAAATCAAAAGCACAAAATGTCCAGTGCAAAATGTCAGTAGCTTAAAATCTTACCTCTCCATTTGGAATTGGTTGAACAAGTTTTCGTTCCTTTAACATGTTGTATATAACCTCAATAGCCTAAAGTAACAGAAAACAATATAAAATTACACATACCCTCCAAGAGTAAGAGAATTCAAGAGATTTCAAAGAGGATCCAAAAAGTTGTGACGATTGCTCATTACAAAGTATAAGTTATAAGTCAACTTTAACAATATCTAGGAAGGACACAGATTTTTGTTGTTGAAAGAGTGACCAAAATTTTAATCATAGCCATTGCAAATGCACAAACAGGAAAATGAATTTTCCTTGCTTTCCTCAAAATTAAACCTCTTCTGGCAGAGATGAAATACATGTGATGGCAGCACATGTATCAGGTCTTCTTAACAAAGGCTATTTATAAGTAAAAAAAAGAAAGAAAGAAAGAATGAATGAATGAACTTTATTTACCCATGGAATTTACATCAGTAAAAGAAAAACTACTGCTTTACAGAAAAGCTGTGTGGACGGTAATACAAGTTATTCACTGGTTAAAATACACTATACACTGATATACTACATATATACAGAACTTAAATGACAGCGAGGCTATTTACTTGTTTATTAAAAGAAAGAAAGAAAGAAAGAAAGAAAGAAAGAAGGAAGGAAGGAAGGAAGAAAGAAAGAAAGAAAGGAAGGAAGGAAGGAAGGAAAGAAAGAAAGGAAGGAAGGAAGGAAGGAAGAAAGAAAGGAAGGAAGGAAGGAAGAAAGAAAGGAAGGAAGAAAGAAAGAAAGAAAGAAAGAAAGAAAGGAAGGAAGGAAGAAAGGAAGGAAGAAAGAAAGGAAGGAAGGAAGAAAGGAAGGAAGGAAGGAAGAAAGAAAGAAAGGAAGGAATGAAGAAAGGAAGGAAGGAAGGAAGGAAGAAAGGAAGGAAGGAAGGAAGAAAGAAAGAAAGAAAGGAAGGAAGGAAGGAAGGAAGGAAGGAAGGAAGAAAGAAAGAAAGAAAGAAAGAAAGGAAGGAAGAAAGAAAGGAAGGAAGGAAGGAAGGAAGGAAGAGAGAGAGAGAGAAATGGACTGATTTGTAACAATTCCTTGCTTGTTGACAATGCAACTCATACTTTTGTTCTTCACAATGCAACTCATACTTTTGTTCTTTGGCAACTTTATAACTTTGGGTATGTAATTGAGTCACAAAAGCATAACATGGGAACCTTTTGTATTGCATCAGATACCATAAAGTTGTTTGAAATTAGTAGACAGGCTGGGTTTTTTATACACTTTGGAGGTGTGGGGCCTTAGACTTCATGAGAAATGTGACTGCCCACCTTAGTCCTGGATCAAATGTCATACTTCATATTAGTTGAACTCAACTCCATCAATTAAGTTCATGTGAAGTATGGTGTTTCACCCAATTAAGTTTGACTGATTTTATTCAGATCAGCTGTGGCGTTCTTCTTTAGATGTACGAGCCAAACTAAATGCATAGCCCACATGTTAATGTATAAATCAACCTTGATCTGTTCATTTTCATGCTCTAGTTAAGTTCAGAGTTCTGAATTAAGTTTGATGTTTGACTCAACAGGTGAATGTAACTAATTTGGCTGACCTAAAATGTGATTTTAAAAGTTCGGTTCATGTGTAGTACGGCATTTGACCCAGGCCTTAATTGTGGAGCTTCTTTGTTGTATGGTTTCAACAATTGCAGCTTCATGATTTAATACCCTCACTTACATTGATCAAGACCTAAAATATGCAAGCTGTGGCCTATGTTCTACTTCATTGTGTTATGACAAAAAGGAAAATAAACTTACCAAATTAGTCATATACAGTGAAAGAGTGCTTCTTCTGCCTTTTTTCTCAATTAAGATGGCCACAAAAGATGCTAATAGAGCAGGCAAAAACACCATTGATGGGTAGGTGAAAGATCCTAAAAGTTTCCTAGTAAAGAAAAAAAGTAAAAACCATCAAAGGTTACCAGTGATGGGTGATACCAACTTTATTAATACTTACTTATATTTTAATCCTTGTAGTCTTACAACAATACAGGATGCTAAAAGAATGTCAATTAAAATTACATTTAACAGAATGTGGTACAGCACACTTACAAATTTACAACTAGCTCCAACTTTGAAATTAATGTACCCACATTATAATGCAAAAAATACTAGGAATACAAAAATAAGTATAATGTAAAAGTTAGTTAGGGTGGCAAAAGGTTCTAATGATAGACAAGGCATATACTTGGAAGGCTTCAGGACTGGTAGCAGTGACGGCTGTCGTAGGCAGACTGTTCCATAAAGGGATTGTGTGAGGGAAGAAGGAGTACTCGTAGTCATTGTTATTGGTGGCAGTATGTCGGAACTTATAGGGGTGTTTTGAGCGTGTGCAAGGATCTGTGGGCCGGACGAAGACAGGAATGGGGAGGTAGATGAGGTTGTTGATTGACTTATAGAAGGTAGTTACAGCAGCTAGATGTCTCCTGCACTCAAGTGTCTCCCATCCAAGGATTTCTCTCATTTGTGTTACCCTGCTGTATCTCGAATAATCCCCAGTGACAAACCTTGGGGCACTGCGTTGTACTGCCTTGATAGATGCAACGTGTTGCTTCTCGTAGGGGGCCCATGCAGGTGTTGCACACCCAACTCTTGGTCTAACTAAGGAGTTATAGGCCTGTTCTTTGACCTGGAAGCTACAGTGGGAAAGATTTCAGCACAGGAGTCCCAACTAAACTGTCCACCAGAAAGCCACTCATAAAAGTTGGAACATACATAAAGCATTGTTCCATATAACCTCTGGTAAAAATTCCATTTTCTGTAACAAAAGACTAATGGCAAAATTTGGCCCCTAAACCCCTCCACCCCAGTTAAAATTGGTTTCAGTGTTGAAGGGGGAGGTGTAGGTAGGTACCCATTAACAAAGAAGAAAGGATGTGAGACAGGACCTTGGGGACTGGAACTGAGATAAAATCACACTTGAGAGTATGCAAGAGGTGAGAAAAATGACAAACAAAGTTCAAGGTTACATGTGTTCCATTTTGCTTGCAATGACCTCCCCTATCCCCTCCCGAGGCAGGATCTGCTATTGAAAGGAAGGGAACTAACATGACATGTTTTACAAAGTGGGATTATTTCCCTCCACCTCCCACCAAACATGACTCAAGGGAAACTGGAAAGAAATACTTTAAATAATTAGATGAAAATGAAAGTTTACACTGCCCTGCAGTACAACTTGTCTTAGGGCAACTTGGATGGAGTAGCAAAGGGAGTGAGTAGTTTAAATTATACAGACCTGGAATAAATGGAAAGGGAAAAGAGAGATTGAGACTTGAATTCAGGGAAATGTTAGAAGTGGAAAAAAGCACTGCAAACATCAGCCCACAGTCTGACCAGTACCTGATGCATGTGCACAGCCATATCACCTGGGCAGTGGGAGCCATGGACAGCTGTTTCAACCTTGTTAGGACTCATCAGCATGGTATAGCTGTTGAGCAACGCTGAACCTGAAAGTCCAGCTCTGTTGCTCTTTACTGCTGAGGCGAGTGTTTAGCATTCCTTTAAGTGACAGTCTGGCACAACAAATGAGCACAACAGTTCTCCCACAGCATGAGCTGGGAAGATGGATCAGCATTTTTGCCAATTGGTGTGTCATTAAATACAATAAAGCAAAATTTAAAGCAAGTGACACACTCAAACATCAATCCATGACCTGGCCAGTTCCTGACACATGCGCACAGCCATATCACCTGGGCAGTGGCAGCCACAGGCAGCTGTTTTGTCCTTGTTAGGACTCATCAGCATGAAGGAGTGCTAAGCACTCGCCTTGGCAGTAAAGAGCAACGGAGCTGGACTTTCGGGTTCAGTGTTACTCAATGGCTATGCTACTTGGATCCAAAAAGAATATTGGGAGCAGCCATGCATTTTTTCAGTGATATTTAAGGTTCCATGTCAAATAAAAATGCTGCCATACATCGTCACATATTTAAGAGCTTTTCAGTATATTTGTTGCCTTATCTGTAAAAAATGTGGTTTTCCCCAAAATTCTTTTATGAATTCCAGTAGCACTTGATAAGATCTACTTTTTGCACATAGTTAAAAGACATACAATAATACTTCTGTATATATGAGGCACCAACCTTATAAGTTGTCATATGAATTTATGACAATGGCAACAGGGTGCTCATCATTTGTCAGAAAAATCCGGAAATTTCGGTTTGTAGTAAAATGGTAAGGTCATTTTCCGGAAAATCTGTTCGGAAATTGAGGACAACCTCCAGAGGTAGTTCTCTTTTTCCATTCAGAACAGAATTTCAGAAAATTGCTTGCCATTTGAGCGAATTGTTCTGTTTCCAGGTCCTTTTGCGCCAGAACGAGTTAGTGCATGTGCATGACAGAATACCTTGCAGTAAATGGTAAGCGCCAATCTCATTCAGTTGGTCTTTAAATTCGGAAAATCGCTTACCATTATTCAATGGTCATTCCCTCCAGATTTTCTGACAAATGGTAAGCACCCTGGGTCTTTTTCTTTAGGACAAACCTTAAGAGACAAATATTGACAACAAATCCACCTCCATTGACAGCCAGAAACAAAGATGACCTGATCACATCCAGTAAAAAATTTTCTTTGAAATACTTTACTTCTGCCTTCCGCATTACACCACCGACCTGAAATCATACAATTCCAGTCACCAGGATATAAGCTATGTGTTGGTGAAAGCACTACAGTATCAAGTTCGCTGGCACAGTAGCGATTGGATACTTCATGAGCACCTCCTGTCCCTGAATACTTAGGATACTCGTATGTTACATTTAACTATTTGAAATTAAGTCAAGTTTAAATTTAGACGCCATTTACCAAATAAAGGAGACCGTAGATTTTCAAGGACTCGAACAGACAGGATCGAAAGATCCCAGCCGCTGCCCCAGCGCAAGAGGAAGTCCATGGATGAGCTAGCTCGTGACAAGAAAGCGTAGTGTTAAAGGGAGGCAGTATTTTGGACAAAACAGTCATAATCACAGTACGATTGCGGTTTCGGCATCAATTGAGTTTCTTCGTTCGATCATTTTTGATCAGCCGCCATTTTGTTTGGAGGTTGTTGTGGGAAGACTGGGTTCAAAGTTCTCCCCGACTCCAGTACTCCACCACCCTCCCACTATTGGAAAAAACCATCTTGGGGAGAAAATGAAATTAATTTCTCTAGTCCAAATTAAAAT
This sequence comes from Pachyseris speciosa, assembly GCA_016490735.1. Classification (NCBI taxonomy): domain Eukaryota; kingdom Metazoa; phylum Cnidaria; class Anthozoa; order Scleractinia; family Pachyseridae; genus Pachyseris; species Pachyseris speciosa. The sequence continues at coordinate 307,021 of JAEMWC010000645.1, forward strand.
TAATTCTTCTAACTCGATACGATGCATCTGAGAAGTCGGTTGAAGTGAGACAAGTGAATTAAGAAACTTAATATTGTTTAGAGCACCGATATTTATTCCTTCTGGGGTGGGGTGAGTAGGGGCGAGTATAGGGATCAAAGGTCCACGTGCGAGCACGTGTATGTACATGTGTGCGACTCGTGATTCAAGATCAGAGGGTTCATAAAAGTTCGGAGCTAGTTCGAAATTTCCGGGCTACGTTTCTCCAAAAATGAAGGCACGAAAGCGTCAAAAGCTAGTGTTGTTTTGAATCAACCATTAACCAAACACCCAAACTAAATTCACCTTTAGTAATTTTAAAAAGAGGCTTTGAAAGGATTTGTTCAGTTTACATAACATGTAGCATCAGAAGTTTAGGCCATTTAAACCCCCAAAATTCAAAATACCGTAAAAGCTCTATTAAGCCCCCGGGGGGCTTATTTAATTTCAGGACTCATTGACGGGGGGCTTATTAGAGAGGGGGGTTAATAGAGAGGGGGGGGGGGGGCTTATTTGAAATCTCAAACACGCCGTTTTCGTCTTGTAATAGTTTTTGTACCAAACTCAAACAACTGCTGTGAAACTTGATTAGTTATAAAAAGCAACAAACAGTATTATGTGTTTGAATAATAAACCCTCTTGGCCGCATGAAATGGTTTTCGTAAGAGGGAATAGGAGGGACTAATTACAAAATTTCATGTCCCGAAAGGATGTGGGGGTTACTAGAGAGGGGGGGAGGGCTTATTCCAAAAACGACTTCGAAACGAGAGGCTTATTAGAGAGGGAGGGGTTAAAAGAGAGGGGGGTTTAATAGAGCTTTTACGGTAATAAAAATTTCGACAACAGCTACTCAGACTAGAGAAGCGGGATGGGAACTCGGAAACTCATCGGCAAAGCAAAAGCTCATCAACAACTTAACATGACTTTCTTGGCACTTTTAATTTTATGCTTACATCGTAACATTTTATTGACTTATTTCCTAACCTTTAACGTTAATTCTTCATACTAGACGACAGTAAAACACCACACTTAACATTAAATCCCATTTAGGCCCTCCAGTTACCTGAAAGAAGCAAAATGGATGAATGACTTCATGCGAAGAAACATACAGTACTACGGAAATCACTTCAGACTGAAACTGTCTCCATATTACAAAACAATCAATCAAGTAAATGTTTTTGCGGGGTTAACTTGCCAGCATCAGATGTTGTTCAGAAGTCTTTTGACTGGACGCGAGCTACTCACGATCTCTAGTTCGTTAACTCGCAGAGTGGTCCCAAAGCCGCAGGATGTCAAGCATAAGACGCCCGCAAATTAATCTTGTAATGATTCATGAGATTTTCACAGCTGGTGAGAACAGTTTATGAGACATTTCATAGTGCCTTTGTTTACTTTTCATTATCATGTCTTTATATGGAAAATAGATCAGTCAGCCAGAAAGCGGGCCGACCGACTGTTGCGATGGTTCGGCTATCAAAGCGTATTCTTCTCCGGTTTCATCCTTTTGTCGTAAGGTCGTTCAGTACCCGGGGGGGGGGGGGGGTTGGAAGGTACTCCCAGGAAAATTGGGTGGGGGTGTGCGGCCCGCTTCCTGAAACCCTATTTCAGACCAAAATCTGCGATTTTTCCCTACCCTATTTCAGACCTGACCAAAAATTCGATACCTTAATTCAGACCTATTTCAGACCTATTTCATATACACGGTTGGTGTAAACATAATTGGAGAAGGGCTTTTGTTGGTGGTCTCATCGCCTAATGATGAAAAAGTAGCTTTTTCTAAGAGACACACTAAATTCAAGACTAAATTCAAGACTAGAATGCACAAACCTTATTTCAGACCAAAATGGTCAAAATCGATACCCTATTTCAGACCAAACTGGCTAAAAAAAACCATACCCTTTGGGGCCTTACATACTTATTCCGCCCATATAAGGGAGTATCCCCACCCCCCACCCCTCGCGGGGTTCAGTACTGGTAATGTGCTTTGCTGTCTTGCCTGAATTTGGCCGAGAGGATCAGTATGTCTTCAGTTTTTCGTTTCGGTGGATTTTAACGAAGATGGGTGACAAACCTTAGTATCTACGTTTCCGGCCACTTTTTATAATCTATTGTTGGAGAAACGAATAGAACCATAAACCGGAAATTTTAGTAGCTTTCACTTGACATCTTTCTTTAAGCCAACCGAGGTCTATAGCATTCGGCATCTTCCGATTGCACAACCGCTTTTATTCAAAATGAAATGTTTTTTGGAGCAACACATAGAAACTAATACGAGAGTTAAATACTGCAGCTTTGAACTGATCGCACCGGTTCAATTTAAGCAAGATTGAACAAGACATCGTATCGTCATCAAAACCGACCAGTTCTTTGACATCACTGACCTTAAAAGAGTGCTAAGGTAATTGTACGGCTGAGTAGTGAGTTGATTTAACGGCTAATACTTAGACTTTTAAGTCGTAAATTCTCACACAATAGTGCGACTCATTTAAAGCCTTCCTATGAATGGACAATATCAGTTTTAATGACAAATATTCCTGGAAACACTTCAATATACTGTACGTAGTATTAGGTTAAGTACCAAGGAGCCCCCCCCCCCCCCCCCCCCCCAGAGTTCCTCAGCGGGTGAGGTAACTTAGGTTTATATTAGATTCACTTTCCACATCCCAGCAAGAAATCTGTCCGCATGCCAAATCTGCCCAAATACCTGACAGGAATGAATGGAAGATAAATTGACTGCCGATTTTAGCGGAAGGAACACTTTTGTTTTACTTAGGAGCTCAGTGGTGCTTAATCAGTGAAACTACCGGGTGATAATCGCATCAGAACCGGGCGAGGTGCTTTCACTGGAAGAGCTCTGGTCGCTATGTTTCCAGGGGAGGGGAGGTACTCCCAGAATAATTGGGTGGGGGTGTGCGGCCCGCTTCCTGAAACCCTTACCCTATTTCAGACCAAAATCTGCGATTTTCACTACCCTATTTCAGACCTGACAAAAAATTTGATCCCTATTTCAGACCTATTTCAGCTACACAATTGGCGTAAAACATAATTAAAAGACAAAAAAGAAGGGCTTTTGTTTATGGTCTTATCGGCTAAAGATGAAGAAGTAGCTTCTTCTAAAAAACATACCGAATTCAAGACAAGAGTGCACAAAACCATACCCTATTTCAGACCAAAATGGTCAAAATTGATACCCTATTTCAGACCAAAACGGCTAAAAAACCATACCCTTTGGGCCCGCTCATACCTATGTAGCCCATATAAGGAAGTACTCCCTGCCCCGGGCTGTGATTTTACAGCGGCACCAACGTCCGAGCTCCGCTTTTCTCTTTTGTGGAATATCAGTAATCGAGAATAATTGTGGTCAAGCTCTTTCGTCGATTTAAACTAGGGCCAAAATCGAAGACTGTTCTGGAAAAGGGCCCGATATTGTAAGGGTGCAAAAACGGCCATAAAATATCAGTAATTTTCAATAGTTTTAGTACATTTGCACTTTCCAAACAGCTTTAATTTAGCACACATTTACTTGAAACACTCACTCTAAAGACAAACACGAACTTCATCCATCAACGACGTTGACAAATAGCGACAAACTGATTTGACCGGAAAGTGCTTACTGATATCCCAGATTCATAAATTTCGTTAGAACTTCCTTTGATATGGTGGCCAGCCTGATAGGAGTATTAGCATACATTTTAATTGATTAAAAAATGATCAAAATATTATTTGACGCCTACTTTCCTGATATCAGAAAAAGTGACTGTCATGAACAATGCCAAGAGAGAATGTTGACAATGCTCTATAAAAATTTTGTCCACCTTGCCTCGGAGTTTATCGGCTGGAATCTGAAAATACCTGTTGTTACTTGCCACATGGATATATTAAAAGGTTGACAAGAGTTTTTTCTGACTCAGAAAGAAATGACTGAAGTCAGCTGTTACTTATCTGCACGCTTATGTTCCAAACAAAAGCCGCTCATATCAGCTGATTTTCGTGAATGCGCCGCTAATCTGACTGAACTGTAGGCTACAGGCAGTTTGACGAAACTGTTCTCTTAACAAAGACCCAAAAGAAAGGCTTTTATCTGTGTAAATAGGGCTAGAGTTCGCAAATTAAAAGCAAGCACGATGCATTTTACTGGGTTTGCTTTGCTTATTTGATCAGCCAATCATCTTCCGGGGCAAAATTAAAACTAATTGACAGATGGGTTTGATAGGCGTGGTATTTAATAAACCAGACGCGCTCTGATTGGTAGAAACGCGAGTAAGCCGTGAATGCACCAAGAAACAACACGACTTCCAATTCACATGCAGATGAACTTTTGCTTACATTTGGCAACCGTAAATTCCGCTCGTCGAACGAACTTATGAACCTACTGCAAAAACCAATTTAGAGCTAAGATCTCTAAGAACGGATCAACGGGTGAAAATCTGGAAAAATCGAAAGGTTTTTCCGAGATTAGAACGCAACAGACTCATCAACAGCTAATGAAATCAGGGTCGATTTCAGCTGGCGCGAAATAGATCGGCTATGAAAGCGCTGGAGCATTCGTTGGTTTTTATTGTGTTTCTGACAAGTTTCGTCGCCTTCGGTCAAGGATTCAGAAAGAAGGGATGGAAGTGTGAGCAGATTACTTCTAAACTATGTGCAGATCTGGGATACAACACGACTCGAATGCCTAATATTCTAGGTCACGATGTTCAAGACGAAGCCAAGCAAGAACTCGAGCAGTTTAGTCCTTTGATTCGTTACAACTGCGCCAGTCAGTTGAAGTTCTTCTTGTGTTCGGCTTACTTTCCCATGTGTACGGATATGGTTGATGTTATGATCACCTCCTGTCGCCCGTTGTGCGAATTTGTGCGCAAGAAATGCCTTCCCGTGCTTTCGGAGTTTGGCATATCCTGGCCTCCAAATCTCAACTGCAGCAAGTTCTTGAAAGAGAACAATGAAAAGGCAATGTGCATGCCAGGTCCAAACTTCACGGACAGCTCGAGTCCCGAGCCCATTCCAGACTTTAGCAGCTTAGCGCCGAACAACAGCGCTACAGACTCACCAGCGAGCAGGCAGCACAAAGGTTCTGAACAGTGTAGGAAATTCAAAAATAGCGTCAATTACTATTATGTGGGGAGCACAGAGTCATGTGCCGTGCTGTGTAATCAAGAAGGCATCTTTAAAACGTCGGATAAAGAAACGATGGACAGATGGATGGCTGCGTGGTCGATAGTGTGTTTTGTCTCCACACTGGCCGTTCTTTGCACGTTTCTTGTGGATACTGTTCGTTTTAAGTACCCAGAACGATCGATCATGTGGCTCGCTCTGTGCTACAACCTATATTCCATCTCGTTTATCGTTCGCTTGACGGCCGGCCGCGAAGCTATCTCGTGCGATGAGGATTACAACGGGCCAAAATTTCTCATACAAGACGGTCTCAGAAACACCGGCTGTGCGATTGTGTTCTTGATACAGTATTTCTTCAGCATGGCAGCTACAATCTGGTGGGTCATTTTGGCGCTAAGCTGGTTCCTTGCGGCAGGAATGAAGTGGGGTTACGAAGCGATCGGCTCGTACTCGAATTTGTTCCACGTTATTGCGTGGACGCTGCCCTGCATTAAAACCATCTTTATCCTCATTACTCGAAAAATCGACGGCGATGAATTGACTGGACTGTGTTTCGTTGGAAACCAAGACTTGATCGCTCTGGCTGCATTCGTTCTGGGGCCCGAGTTTACATATCTAATCATCGGCACATTGTTTTTAATCGCTGGATTTGTGGCGTTGTTTCGCATCCGCGCCACTATTCAACGCGACGGAAGCACGAAAAGCGAGACGAATAAGCTCGAAAGACTCATCGTTCGTCTTGGGATCTTCTCGGTTTTCTCGACCGTACCGGCGACCGCGGTCATCGCGTGCTACTTTTACGAGTATGCAAACAAAGAGTATTGGTTTTACGGCAAAAGGGAGGACAGAATCGCCGAACCAAATCTCGGTATATTCCAGCTGAAGGTGTTTATGTCTCTCTTTGTCGGGACGATTTCAGGAATCTGGATTTGGTCGCCCAAAACATTGCAGTCGTGGAAAAAATTCTACTATTTATTGACTGGGAAGAGGCCACCCGTCCTCAGTGTCAGAAAAATGGCGGGAAAAATACGAACGAAACAACTGTTTGAAGGTTTATACTCGGTACCTTCACGCCTGTAGCAGAATACGCCGAGTGTTTACAGCTGACAGGGATCTTTACGATCGACCTTGCAAAAGCTGAGCGTACTTCTCTCGAACACATCGCATGAAACCAGCGCAGTTTATCGATATCAGACATTTGTTCGTCAGTAAAACACACTCAGCTGGTAGAAAGCAATTATCACCTAATTTGTGATTGAAAGTAGCGGGGCACAAAATCCATTTTGTAGACGAACCAAAAACAACACTGACTTTTAACCGTTAGCCATAACTGCGGGATCAGCGGTGTTTTTCTTGGCTTGCTAATCGTTAATTCTTTCATCTGATATTTGTAGTTCTTGGACGTCTTGTGTCATATTTGTCATCCATTTGTCGTGCGAAATTGTACCTTTTCCTCCCCTAATCCAAACTGTTCTTCATGTTTGGACAAGCAAAAGACATTGTTCCCGGTTGAGTTTAGAGCCCTGTTACTATGAAAACACAAGGTTATTAGTTGTTTTGAGCTTGTGCTTTATACTTCGATTCTCTATGTACACGAGCAATCAATCTATAAAGTTGTAAATAATAAAGAAAAGTGATTTTGGAATCTTCTATTGTTGTCTGTTACACAACCCTCTCGGCATTTTGTTTTCAACGGAATACCGCTTCCCCATGCTATCACCTGTCACTCTCCCTTGCAAAGAGTCAACGTGAAATGTGGGATGACATTGTCTGTAGCACAAGATATCTGTTTTGTGCTAATTATTTGCTGTTTGCTTTGCATTCCAGACCACGCGGCAGATTCTAAAGTTTCCTGAGATATTTGCGTACGTCTATCCGGTCTTCCCCTTGTTACTTTATAGCTTCATACAATTCAATGTTAACATTACAACTTTCTCTAGTTATAGTCCAGCTACCTTAAAGATCAAAGTTTTTAGACGTTTGTTCTAATATTCACTTTGCCAAGGGTTGAAAATTTCCGTCCTTGGCGAAGTTGTAAAGGCTGTTGGTGTTGCCATACGCTCTGTGTACCTTTGCGCGTCGGTAGCCTTTCATCTTTCAGATCCAATTATTATTTTTATCTTTTTCCTCGAGGGCTCGGTCGGTATACAGTTAATGAAAGGACATTCGATATTCAATAATACGCTGGAACGAGAATTGTTCAAGCCAGACAAAACTGAGATTTCACATCAATTGATAATACTTGTCAGTGATTTCTCCCGGAGAATCTTAGCGGAATTTTCGTGAAACATGAATACTTCGTGCGTATAAAAAAATTCTTGTGCTTGTTATTAAACCACTTGTTATCTCAGTACCATGAAATTTAATACTGACTTGATAAAAGTACCGATAAAAGTTGCGTTATGATCAAATCAAATCGATTTCCCTATCGTCTCCTCCTCTTTGTGCTCAGATATGGGGCTATTAAAGAAGTTGTATTAAAGCACATTTGTCCCCTCGCCAATTTTTTTCTCTGGTCAAGCCAATGTTTCTAAATTAGCATGATGCTTCGGCCTCGTTCTGCCACTCCTTCCACAGAATGAACAACCATTCCAGTCACATCGGCTGTCTTCAATCCGGGCTGAGTAAATGCCAGCGATTTTTTTACCGCTGTCTGCCATTGTTTTCCTTGTAAAAGCACTAACATAGACGTAATTGTATCCAATATAAGTTTGATTTAGGTTTGTGCTTCTTAGAAATCTACAAAAACAATCAATATATACATGTCTGCATCTGCGAGACAGGGCCCGCATGCAGCAAGTTTACAACTGGGGGGCTCACTTCGAACACGTTAGCGAAAGTCAACTAGGGGATCCGGGGGCATTCTCCCCCGGAAAATTTCCAATGTAAAGTACTATGAAATGGCTGGAAATGCATTGGTGGAACTTATATACCGTAAAAGCTCTATTAAGCCCCCGGGGGCTTATTTAATTTCACTTATTGACGGGGGCTTATTAGAGAGGGGCTTAATAGAGAGGGGGGGGCTTATTTGAAATCTCAAACTCGCCGTTTTCGTCTTATAATAGTTTTTGTACCAAACTCAAACAACTGCAGTGAAACTTCATTATTTAATAAAGAGCAACAAGGAGTATTATGTATTTGAGTGCATAGTTTATAACCAACTGGGCTGCATGAAGTGGATTTCGTAAGAGGAATAGGAGGGCTCATCACAAAATCTCATGTCCCAAAAAGGGGGGGGGGAGTTATTAGAGAGAGGGGGCTTATTACCAAAAACGACTTCCAAACGGGGGGCTTATTAGAGAGGGGGTTAATAGAGAAGGGGGCTTAATAGAGCTTTTACGGTACTTTCAGCAACAAAACAGCGGTGTTTTAGCACAAGAATAATCAGTTCTCGTTAAAACGTTGAATAGAAAACCACTTCGATTTTTTAGTACTCGCTTTCTACGGTTGAAAAAGTTGTGTGTGTGTGTGTGTGTGTTGTGTGTGTGTGTGTGTGTGTGTGTGTGTGTGTGTGTGTGTGTGTGTGTGTGTGTGTGTGTGTGTGTGTGTGTGGTGGGGGGGGGGGGACGGGGGGCTAAAGCCCCCTCAGTCCCTCCACCTGCGCGGTCCCTACAAGAACAATAAACCGAAATCCTGAGGCTACGTAAAATCAAGAGAGGTAAAATATAAAATGTAACTGTCGACAGCTTAAGTAAGCTTATAACTGGTAAAATATAACCGCTGATAGCTTAATAATATAGTAATATAACTGGTAAGTATAACTGTCGATAGCTTTCATCGAAGCACAGTATTATGGTTTTCCATTACGTGCACAGAGCTAATCTTGTCTTTCTTTCCAGCAAACTAAGAAATGACCTCATTAAAGTCGATTTCCTGATGTTTATGAACATGTATCACGGATAGCGAGGACAACCTCGCACCCAACATGACAACAGTCAACCATTAACCCTAACCCTAATCATAACATGGCCCTTTGGTTTCTTCATCCTGCCCTGTCATTCTGTCACTGCCGATGGCAAAGTGATAATCTGTAATTGACTTATTGGCCATGCTAAGCCAAGGCAATCAAGAGCCACCTGCGAAGACGGGTCGATCCAATGCTATATAAAACGAGGTGACCACAACGTGTTCACTCTTTACCTTCCCGCTTGCTTTCTGCTCGCTATTTTCCCGCCTTTTTGGACCATTTGGTCCAACAATGAGTCAAGTCACTTCTCCATGGAAACCGACAAGCGGAGTTACATGGATAGAAGCAAACTGTGCAGTTTTGAATAATTATCTTTTATTCATTTGCTTTTTGTCCATACATTTCTCGACTTTTTTCAGGTACGCATGTGCGTCCGTGCGTACAGGTAGATATCCGCGCCCCTGAGTTATTGGAAATTCGGACTGTATTGAGATAATAAAAGAAAGGGAATTAAAATGATCGATCAACAACTATTGCACTTGCAGCAAGGACGAAAGGAATAACGAAAGAGGCGGAAACGGCCAAAAAATAAATAACAATAGAGAAATTGTTCTCCCCAGTAGAACTCCCCAGTTCTCCCCAATTTAACTGCTTGTTCATCTCCTCTCCGAAATAAAGATGTATATACGTCATTAATTCCCCTCCTGCGTCGATTTTCTTTGTTTTGTTAAGGTGAATAAATTTTGGAAATATCCCCTGACAATTACCAACTGTCCGAAAAGCTGCGTGGTTGAGACATTTAATTGTAACAGGAGAGAACGGGGCTGAGTTACTTCCCTGCGGTTATTCACCCTTAGCTATCCCCCTCCAGTTATTCACCCTTAATTAGTTACCACACAATTCACATTTGGTGGTCTAAACTGGGCGCGAAACATCAAGTTCAAGTTCAAGTTCAAGTTCAAGTTCAAGTTCAAGATATTTGCGCAGCATTTAGAGGATAATACAAAAAAATAGAATACTGGATAAAAAAATGTAAAAATTAAACAGATTATGTTGTTATATTCACGGTGACCAAAGTAGCCAAAGCTTTCGTGTTTGTCACTGTCATGTTAAGATAAATATATAAGGTGAAGATATGCACGTGAAGATGTTAATGCATTACATAACACTTACCATTTCAGGCGCGGATCCAGGGGAGGTGAAATGGGTGAATTTTCTTTCCCCCCCCCCCCCTTTTTTTCTGAGCCCCACTTCTTTCTTTTTTTTTTCTTATCCCTCAAACACCTCAACCAGGCTTTGGTTCTATTACATTATTACAAAAATTCACCCCCCATTTCAAAATCCTGGATCCGCCCCTGCATTTTTAATATTGAATCATTCAATTTCATTGTCCCATACTCTAGCATGCCATGCCGTCGTCTTTCGCGTATTTTGTGTAATTCGTTAATTCTCTATTGCTTTCTTCAAACTCCCGATGAGTCACTATTGGTGGTTTTCATGTGTTGTCATAAAAATTTTAACTAAGAACACCACATAGGTCCTCTTTCAATATTTTCTACTAACCAGTGAGACAAATCTACAAGGCAAGTTTCATGATATATTGTTTTCATTCAGATATACAACACTTTGAAATTTGATCCATATTGTGGCAGCCCGAAGTACAATAATTCTTAAAATGTTATAAAACCGATAATTTCACTTTACTTTATTTTATTTTCACATGCGATATTAATGTTAAAAATGTTATCTCAAGAATCCTGAAGCTAAATAAGGAATACTGATTACAGGATATGCATTATTTCTTCAACTGGCTTCCACGGCGGCCATATGCTGAGGAACACCAACATGGCGGATACTAACTAAGTCTTGTAACTGAGCCCAGCAGAAAATCGATCTAAGTTGTTTCTCTATACTTGCCGTTTAATTCCTGTTTCTGAATGTTATCCATGTATGCAAACGTCACTTTTATTTTATTGGTGAAAACCAATAATTTGAATGCCGGGTCGCGGTAGTTTGGAATGATCTTGTCAAAACAACAAAACGTCTTTACAATTTCGAAATTTGTTCATACATAAAGCGCAGCTCTCGTCAGTGAGGAATGGCCGGGAAATACGAGAAACAGCAGAAAATGAAATGCCGCAATCAAACGAATATCAGGATGCCGGATGCTAGGCAGACATCTGAAAGTCAGTCTGGTATTGGCACGGTTTTATCAGCGAGACTCTCTTTTGTTCTAGTATTGAGTTGTGCAATGGTTGCGGCGGACGGAGTGATTGATTGCGAACGCCTATTCAGTCGTTGTCGAAGTTTAGGAATTTCAGCCTCCTGTGTCAGTTGAGTGTGTAATAACATTCCTCATCCCTCATGGCGCATTATTTCACAAAAGGAAACAAACAAAAAAACATACAAACTACTTTATACAACGCGGTAGGGTGTAGGTGGTAGGCCTGTCCCGATTGCGCTGGGCACTTTTTGGAATCTGGAGCACTATTTTACATTTCCAGCACTCTCGAGCACTTAATTGACTTTTGAGCAGAATTTGAGCATGTTTTCGCTTTTTAGGAACATTTCAGCACATTTTTCACAATTTTAAATGCAATATTTTGTCTTTGAAACGATTTCAGGATAATTCCACCTTGTCGCCTGACTGACTGACTGTTGTCATAGAAATGCACGAGCTATGGTCCTTTTTAAGGTGGGAACAGTCGATTTGATTGTCTCGTGACTTCGTGTTTCCCGAAAGCATTACAGATTTTACCTCCACTACACGACAAAAAGCAAGCACACGATATTGAGCGAATAGGTTTATTGTGGGAGGGCGTGGCGAAAACCAACCCGACCCCTGTTAGACCTTTTAGCGCTCTTTTGTGTTCAGTGCAGCTTCAGACGAAAGCATTATAGTTGTAGCTATACGGATAATTGCATATAGTTCTGTGATGCTGTGTGCTTTAGAACTATGCTTGACTGAACATAAAGAGTTTTTGTTCGATAAACGTTGTTATACTTTATGGTCATCTCAGTATTAGAAAATCGAGAGTTAAAAATTTGATTAAACTAGGAATATGTATGAACATCTGCTATTAAATAATAAAAAAGTGCGAGCAACGTTCGCGCACTACTGTTCTAAATTTCAAGCACCTGTCAAAAAATCGAGCACTATTTCAGCACTTTTTTGCCATGTTTTAAGCACTTTTTGTGATTTTTCCAGCCCAATCGGGACAGGCCTAGCAGGGGTGTGGGTGAGGAAGAGGACTGGGAGCCAGTTATGCCTTTTTTTTTCCCGGGCAACATGTTCTACGCTTCCAGCTCTCCCTACCATTAAGTGGAGTTTCTCTGTGCGATTTTAGCGCCCAAAAGCATGAAATTAAATATTGCAGGCTCCTGAATATTGAGAACATGTTTCAATTTTTTTCTTCTCATTCGCGCACTGCAGAACAGCCATTCATAATTTACTTCCGGGTTATCTCAGTTGGAAAAATGCACTCGCAACAGTCGCAGCCTGTCATATGAGCTCGGTAAAAATGGCGCGAAAACTGACCAATTAAAATCCAGAACGTTGGCGCGCCTTTTTCGCTGCTCTGCGCGCCCTGTGCGCCACGAGAAAACAGATCCACGTGACTGCTGAAGCTGCTGCAGGAGCTGTGTGTGTGCAACTTTTGCTGCCCAAATCCTTTTGAAATTCCTCATTTATTTTCTTCATCAGACCATGAAGAGAAAGAATCGCAACTCGAGTGCCTCAACGACATCCCCAGACGGAAAGAAGAAGAAAGTTGCGAGTGAAAATGCCGGCGAACCTTCAACTGCGGCGACGAAGTCCATTGACTTCAACTCGCCTCAGAGAGTGGTCGAATCACTGCTTTCTTCGGCTAATTTGGACAGTTTTTTCGACGAGCATTGGGAAAAGAAGCCTCTCTTCGTCAAGCGAGAGAACGAAGACTTTTACGGCGCACTGTTTTCGAAGAAAGATTTGGAAGCAGTCCTGAAGAAGGAAGAAATTCAATTTATTGAAGATGTTTCTTTGAGTCGGTACGTGGAGGGCAAGACGGAGTTGCTGAACGAAGAAGGGCGAGTTAATCTGAAGCACATTAAGGCGTCTGGCGTGGCTATACAATTCCATCAGCCGGACAGATTTAAGGTTCGTATTGTTTGTTGGAGCACGTGTCAATAATTTGAGACGGGTGGATAAGAGTGGGTTGAAATTTTACGCCGCGGTATCGATTTTCAAATACTAAAGGTGTTTAGCCTAACTACTGTCGAAAATGAAGACACTGAGGTGGATTGCTATTATCAACATGTGTGTGTAGGGATATCTTCTGGATACGAAAGTGTCGAATAGTATTAAAGTAGATGAGATATAGATGTAGTTAAGACTTTTGTATGAAATATTTTCGGCAAATCTGGCAACACTGCTGGCCAACAAATCCAACACTGTTTGCACAAAACATTGGGTGCTTGGTACAACGCAGTGTTCAAACGCACCCTACATGTTGGACTCAACTGTTGGATGTCTATGACCAACAATGTTGCAAGCGTACTTTGCATGGGCCATAACTTTTGAATTCTGGAGCAAACTATATTGGGGTAAAAATGCACTCAGTTGGCAGCAGATGGGGCGGGGGTGACTTCAGGCTGGGAAAAGTTGGGGACCAAGTGGGTAATTGCAGAGAATTGTCATCTATGACACTGCATGTATGAAAGTAGTTAAATGTAATGTAGGATAATGTAGGATTTTGTCCTGAAAACAGTGGCAGCTAATGAGGATTTCTGTGCAGACTTGGTCCTGGCATGTTGTAAACAACTTTGTAGTTCAGCGACAAAATGATTAAGAGGATCAAGCAACATGTATCCTGTGAAAAAGAGTAAATAATAATATACATGTACTTGATTTTTTGTGCTTCCAAGCACCAGAGCGATTCTTTGCTGCTAGTTCTAGGCTGGCCAGGTCTGTGTTCTAGCAGTGCCAGCTGATACCTAGCGACTTACTTTTACGTTTGGGTGACAAGGAAATCCTAGTTTTTGCACAAAATTGAAATACTGGCACCTTGGATTTCAAAGGTTCAGAGTTTTGGGCTCCCAAACATTTTTCTTAAGAGCACAGTCTTGCTAGCACCCTTCCCCTTTCCTGAAGTGAACTTTGTCATCAGACTCTCCTCTCGTATCTTTTCAAACAGAATTTTTTATCATTGTGAATAACTAGTTGTGTAAGGTGCTTTGGAACTTCATTATTATCCTGGATAAGTGCACTAAACTGTTGATAACGATAGCAACCTCCCCCCAATGGAACATTTTTTGTTTTGACTAATCCATAACTGTTTGGGTTGCCTTTCTAGGATGAAGTGTGGAAATTGGTAGAGTTCCTGGAGACATATTTCACTTGCCTTGTAGGTGCTGATGCTTATGTCTTCCAGCCTGGTTCACAAGGACTTGCTCCCCAGTTTGATGAAATGGAGGTTAGCTCAGTCAAGCAAAATAACAGGAGCCCATCACTAGGAGCATATAACTACCCTATATTCCTTTAAAATTCTGAAAGTGACTGTCCTGGGTGTTGGCAATATATCTTTTTGTTTGTCCCTCTAAGTACATAATTATACACCCTTAATGCCATGTCTTGATTATTTTTTGCAAAGTTATTGGCAATATGCTGTAGTTCATAGAATTTTGAAAATGCCAAGCAGGGCACATGTACATACTATGTACTTATTGACTGAGTCAGGTCGGGCCAGACGGGAAAATATTTGGCTCTCGGTCATGGTACACAAACCTCATGCAAAGTGTTTTATCATATGATCTCTTTAGACTCTTTATAAGCACTCAGAAGATATAGTTATGAATTTCCATAGAAAAATTATCCAGTAGGTTGTTTCTTTTTTCTGTCTGGTTGTAAATTAAAATTACATGGTTAGACGTGACTAAATCCTCTGAAATCGTATAAGTGTTCATAACAGGGCCGTGTGGCTTATCCCAGCCCTGCTCACACTCATACGTACGGCCCTCATGCAGGAGTGTGCAAGCACATACTGCACTGTACGAGTCATTTGATAAAGGTATTTACCACGGAAAAATTCCAAACAGGGAGGGGTGATCTCACTTTTTAGTAAAAGAAAGTGTAAAGATAGAAGTGTTACCACTGTAGGGTCAATCAGTTTTTTTATTTATACAATATTTTTTTATTCGAGCATTTGCTGTAAGAGCACATAGTGCTCATCGAAAGAGTTAACACCGTTTACATTGTTACTATTTTAACACCACAGTCAAGAAGACAAAAACAGAAATAAAACAAATAGGCAAGGACAAAAAACATGCAACCCCCCCCCCCAAAAAAAAAAATAAATAAATAAATAGATAAAAAATAATTCAGTTTTTAAGAGACATTCAATCATGTCATTATTTCTATTTCAGACATTCATTCTTCAACTTGAGGGTAAGACTAAGTGGAAACTGTTCAAGCCTTTGCAGGAGCTTCCACAAGAAGCTAGTCCTGACTTGGAACTGAGTGACTTAGGGGAGGCTAGCCATGAATTTGACTTGCAGGTATTTATAGCATGAGAAAGCTGGTGCCTTTTTTATGGGAGAAAAACCCTTGTGACTAGAACCTTTATCTCCATATTGATGTGATGGGGTGATAATTGACACTCTCACAATGTGATAATACTCTTTTTTTCGGATCTTAACGTAAAGAGCATACAAAGTAAAGAAAAAATTGTATGGAATGTGGCCCCTTTTAACTCTGTTGAGAGGTGCCAATTTCCTTAGTGTTTCACTCCTATTCCAAAACACAGGCAAAAACACCGATCAGTCTAGACAACCAACACACCAATGTCATCTTTATTCCATTGCTTGCCACCCTATGTGATGTCTGTGTTGCTAAAAATATTGCCATTCTATTGCGAACACTGTCAGTGATATCAAAATCAGTAATTTACACCCCTGGGAAGACGATGAGCATCCAAGCCCCTTTAACATTGGGGTCCACATGCGGGGATTCTCACATCACTATGGAATTTGCAAAACTATTTCTTATCTGTCTAGGTCACAACACATCGTGCCTACAAAAGGCTGCAGTGGTTTTTGTATGGAGAATTGTATGAACAATTCATGAAAACTACCTTCTCCTGGGAACCTGTTTTCATGTTAGAATTTGTCTGCTTTTTCTTGCTTTGTCAACTATTCATTTCATGTCTTCTCTTTGTTTTGCAGCCTGGAGACCTCCTTTACTTTCCTAGAGGAACAGTGCATCTCCCAGCCCCGACAGAGGACAAAAACCACGTGACATATCTGGCAATAACTACATTTCAGGAAAAGTGAGTTCACAGGCAAACAAATCCCTGATATTCCCAAAATTGTTAAGTAAATTTAGGGATGACTGAATTAATGTTGAAGTTGAAGTTGATTTTTATTGACACCATATTGATTAGATACAGAATTACCTGACCTGCAGGTAGCATAGCTAATCTAGATGGGCCAGACAATAAGGAAAAATAAAAAACTTCTGAAAAGATTATGTTGGTAGGAAAATAATACTATCGCATTCTATTTACTATCTCAACGGCTGGAACAAGCTACATGTAATGGTTTACTATCTTTCTTTCATTAATTATCTGTAAAATCTAGAACTTTATTCCTGCCACTATTTTTTATAAAATTGAATTGCATCAAAAAGAACCTTATGAAGACTTGTTCCATACCTTTTTAGTTAAATGATTATCACCTGTTTATTTAATTGGAATGAATTTCATTCCTATTTGACTTGGTACCATTAAATATGCTATAAACTGATAATTTATTCAATCCTGTAGAACAGGATTGATGTTTTAAAATGTTATTTTTTATTTGATAAATTTTAGTTCTTGGGGTAATTTGATGACAAGTGCCTTGTCCAAAGCTATTGAAAAAGCAATGGAAGCCGATGTTGAGTACAGAAGAGGGCTCCCTGTTAACCTGTCTACCTTTATGGGCACTGGAATAGTAAGTGTTAAAGTGCTTCTAACCCCAAAATATTTATTTACTAAAATAAATCTTTGCACCTGTTCAAAACTAGTTGTGCCTTCTTGCTTCTTTTATTTAACCAAATCTTGACTTCTTAGAGGCTGTAAAAGTTACAAAATCTTGCCGTCATCTCTAACATGACCAAGCTTGTAAGGGGCATTGTTCTATTCCCCAGTTGACGTCACAAACTGATTTGCATTGTGGTAAGTCTTTGTAAACATGCATGCAAAACAGTTTGTGATGTCAATTGGGGAATAGACCCACTCCCTTGCTGACTTGGTTGTGTACCAGATGATGGGTAGTTTATCGTAAGTTTTGAAGCCCCAAAAAGTCCAAAGCTGGAAATACTGTAGTTTTTCGGTTATAAGGTACACTGTTTTTTTTAGAACATAACTACTATTTCGACTGAAAAATTGTCCTAAACTTGGGGTGTGCCTTATAGGCCAATATTTTCCTGAAACAATTTTTTAAATTCACATTTTTCATTTTGATTAAGCACTGACTTTCTTAGATATGGAGGTTTTTCGAATCCACTTTTTAGTTCCCAAGATGAGGGTAAAAGAGAATTTGATTCAAAACTGGTAATGTGAGATAACATCGCGAGTATTTTCAAAACAAAGCTGTATTTGCATATGGGACGTACTCAAAAGCACATGCTCTGTAATGTGATATTCATTGTTGGCAAATCAAACCAAATCGTCATTGAGTGCGGGTGACAATTTATGCTTTTGTATAATCAAGGTGAATCAGCTTTTGTTTTTATTTGCCTGTGTAAGTCACAATTTTGCTTGAATAGAATCAGGATGCAACTCCTTTGCTTTGTTTACATCTGTGTAAAGTTATTTAGTTTACAAAGTTATTTAATAGGTTACAAGTAAATAAACTTGATAAAATCTGTTTGCTCTAATTTTTCGACTCTTTGTTTATGCCGGCTTTTTTCGCTCTTGTTTATTACAACTTCATTGTCGCTCCACGTGTATTTCGTTTTGTTTTTTCTTCTCAGTTTATGGTGTGTCTTATAACCAAGTGTTATACGGAAATTTTTCATTAGAAAAATTGACACAGTCGAGTTTCTGGGTTTAGGGTGCGTCTTATAGCCGAGTGCGCCTTATAACCGAAAAACTATGGTAGAGTCTAAATGTTTTTGGAATAAATCCAAAGTATTATAATTTTTTTTCGTTAGCAGAAAAAAAGGGGTTAGGTGCTCTTTGATGTGCACCTAACAAAAAATGCTTATCATTGCCCTGTGTGGGTTTTCCTTGTTTTGATTGTGTTGTCTTGCTACACAATTCCTTTCCATTTCCCTGACTGGCAGCCCTGTAATTGAAGGGTGTTCTACAAAAGGAGCGTATATCGCTTTTTTGCTTTAAAATCCAAAATATCTCTAAACTCACTCTACTTTGGCATATAGACTAGAAATGGTGTCAGAATCGAAACTCTATACTTATTTTGCGATTACAAAGCTAGGATCCAAAGGATTAGCTCATGACTTTTCCCCAAAACTCAAGAAACAGAAACAAAAGGATATGATGCATGGCTGATTTCTTTTGTTTTGAGTTGCTCCAGTTGTAGGCAAAAGTCATTCACTAATTTGCTTAATCAAGGACTTTAAATCACAAAATAAGTGCAGAACCTCATTCTGACACCATAACCAGTCTATATGCCAGAGAATAGTGAATTTAGAGAGATTTGGATTTAAAGTGACTCAAAACAGTTTTCAGCACTTTCCGGACATATGGCACCAATCAATCAACAAATCAATCATCAGTCTACCAACCAACCATTAATCTATTTGTCTCTCTGTCCTAAGCATTGCTTATTGGGCAACTAAAGCTTCCCTCACACCCATGTTAGCCAACATTACAATTGAAGGGCTGAAAGCAAAACTACATGTATTGTATGTGACAATTTAGCCTCGAAATTTCAATGTGGACTCCATTTTTGTCAAAGAACATTGCCCTGTAATTTTTTTTTTTTTGCTGTTGTGTGCTTCGTTTTCGAAAAAAAAACCAGGCCTAAAGTACATTCACACAGACCGTAACATACGATAGTTTCACTTTCAACCCTTTAATTAATTCGACAAACATCCCCAGTGTTCACATTTGAGTTCCCCATACACCGAATGCAAATATGGCGGACCACTGGGTCGGCGCCTGGGACGAGTCGCATGAAAGCGAGGCTAGTTGGGCTTCGTTTTGACATCCCCAGAAAGTCTTGCTTCGTAGTCGATTTGGTTCGTTTTGTTTCGCCATCCCTACCCGTGTTTGTGTTCCCGAATGCCACCAGAAGGGAGTGAGATCTTCCACAGAAGAGAAAGTTTTTTTTTTCAGTTTCCCTGTTCGCCTCTGAGGGGAAAACAGACCAAGGAAAGGAGTTCACGATCACCGAAGGAACTGTTTAAGTTCAGCCTGGTAGATCTTAGAAAATGTGTAAGCGATCGCATTTACCTACGAGTCGTTGTTATTTGGCTCAATGCTTTTACTGGTTTCAAAGACGGGGCATTTGAAGCTCATTCGCTTGGTTATTACACCGTAGTATTTCGTACGATTCCGTGCGAGTGGACGCGGACGGGTTTAACAAACACTTCTTCTATTGGGACAGAGGATGTCTTTCGAGAGGAGCTTTTCCTTACCTTGGGGAAGGTACTGGCCATGCAAATCGTGTTGGAACACCACCAGACACCACATAAGCTCGTCATTTAACCGATTTTTCTAAGATCTTGTATCCTGAAATGATGATGTAGTGAACAAACTTTAGTTCCCGCGGCGATCGTGAACTCCTTTTCTTTGTCTCAACGAATTGCATTAATCCACTATTTTCCCCTAGAGGTGAACGGTGGAAGATTTTAATCCTTTCTCGAGGCATTCAGAAACACAGCGATTCATAGGCACAGCGAAATAAAACAAACCAGATCTGCTGCGAACCGAGACTTTCCTGCAAAACAAAACATCAAGGCCTGACTACCCTCGATTTCATGTAGCTCGTCCCGGGCGCCGAGGGGCGACCTGCACCATTTGCAACACCTCACAAGATTGGTTCAAAACAACAATAAACAAAGAATTAAAACAATGGAACCTAGCCATAAAACAATAGAGGTGCAACTGATAAAGATCCAGTGAAATTAGAGGTTTCAAAGAGGTGCAGCCCTACCCGGCGCCGACCGAGTGGTCCGCCATATTTGCATTCGGTGTATGGTCTGACAGCACTGAGGTCATGGGTTTCTCTGGGAGGACTCTGAATTTTGAGTTTTTTGATGTAAGAAAAACTTAATTATTTTTTTTAACTTTTTTCTTTTAACTCGCCAACAGAAAGACCCAAACGAAACAGAAGACATGTCTGAACAAAATGGTGACCAACAGGCTGCTGAGAAAGATGGAGATAGTGAACAGGCCAAACCATCCAATCCAAAGATAGCTTTTAATGAAAACTTAGTCAAACTCTTGAAAGGACTTGTGCGGCACTTGAATCCTGACAAAGCTGTTGATGACATGCTTAAGGAATTCTTTTGTGGACGTCTTCCCCCTTTTGGAAAAGATGTCAAAAAAGGTAAATGATGTTAATGCACAGTGTTGCTGTGCTTGTGCTGTTGATATTGTATGTTCTCAACGTTGCATATAACCTTTCATCACTTACTGTACCAGCTATTTTCATTATCAACATTTTTCCTTTAAACTTCTAACATGCCCCACCAGCATAAATGGAAAAATATGAAGCTAAGTTGTGATTTCCAGATGGGTGAGGATCCAAATTAAAAAGCAAGCCTGCTGAGGGTAAGGAATAAGGCTATTTTCTGGAGCAACAAAATGTTTCTCTTTTTTAATATCTAAGGGAGGGGACAGAAATAGCTTAGGGGGAAAATTTCCAAACTGCGGTCAAACTCCAAAGAGATGGAGCCGATGAACTGGCACGTATTGGCCATTTGTGCAAAAGTGAGGTACATTATCCAATGAAGATGGGACAAAAAAGAAACCCTGAAAGTTGAAATAGTTTTTATTTCTGCGTTCTTCAGATTAGTCTTAATGCTAACACTGATAGTTAATTAGTTGGTTAATTTAGGAAACATGGCTCAATTTTTTCCCAGAGTTTGAGTAAGCCTTTGGATGAAAACCAAACCCAGGCTTACAATGTACCTTGACTGCATATGAGTTTATGCACCCACTAATTTTAGCTCTTTTAAAAAATCTACTGATTTGTGAAAGTACCGTAAAAACTCGTGTATAAGCCGCACTTTTTTGCCGAAAATTTGGGCTCAAAATCGTCGGTGTGGCTTATATACGAGACCATTGCGTTCAGAGGGAGTAAACTGGCTTAGTATATGGGGTCACAAATACTGAAATAGCACCAAAAACCTTCAGTGAATACAGATTTAGAAATGGTGGCTTCTGAAGGAGCCGTTTGTATCTTCAGGTTCAAAACTTGAATCTTGCTCGCAGGTTCAAAACCTGAATCTTGTTCGCCAGTCGTTCTAAACTCTAACTGGCATGGAATCTCCATACTTCCACAAAAGATTTTTACAATGTCGTCTTTGACCGATCACTTTGATCTCTCCACTACGTGAGAGAAAATACCACGCTATTCAGGAGAAATCGTGAGGCAAATCATGAAATGGCCGACCGTTTCGTTGCCTTTCATTACTTGCATGGTGTGTTTATCCTTGGGGTTGTTAAACTCTCGTTTAGCGACAAGTTTTTTTCCGACCGATGGCTTCCGTACGTCTTTATAAACACTATCCACGCACAGCTGATGCGAAAGCGAACCTTTTCATGTTGTTTTCTGATCGTTGTCAACTACTCTCGTGTCCAGACTTCACTCTGTAAATGTCTGTGTGCTTACTAAGCAAACGTTTTGAATCGTTCTCCTGCTCTTTATTTTCGTTCAAATTTCATCGTTTTCATTTCAACTGTGGGCTTTAACGATAAAGACAACCATTATCAGTCCCAAGAATTAAGGAAATCGATTAAATATAAGCTTGCAAATCGGTATTTTAAGAGTTGTTTGACGTCTTAAGGTCACTGCAAATACACAGCATTAGATTTTGGTAAGTTTATTGCGAACAACTTCGAAGAAACAAACAACTGTTTTGCCAGAGTCATTTTTTCAAGTTCTTTTTTTTTCTCAAAATCATGCTTGAAATTTGGGGGTGCAGCTTATCTACGAGTGCGGACGAGTTTTTACTGTACTGTAAAGAGACCCAACGACTGAAAGGTTTCCTCAGAGCTCAGTTGAAGGGCTTTATCAATTCTTATTCATGTCTTATATTTTAACTAGTTTAATGACTAGGCAATTGTTGCCTTTGATTGTGTATACGTTTGTAGTTTTTAACAGTTTCGTTTAAACATAAACGTGCAAATAACTATAAATCCATACATATTAAGACATAAAATAAATAAACAAGATAAAACAAAAATAAATTAAAATAAGAATATTCGAAAACCAGTAATACTAAGGGGAAAACTAGCTATATAAAAATCCAAACTATGTACGGAAGTTACGATGACACTTAAATTCAGTAGTCAAATGATATGACCTATGCATAAATCTAGTGTCATAGGCAGGCTGATGTAGCTTGGCCACAATTAAAGAATTGTGGCGATTTATATGCATATGGACCAATGCTAAATAAAAGTTAAATTGCCTTACCCAGTGGTGTATTGTCGTCCTTTTGCCTCAGAACAGAAGTGAATTTAAGCGATTGTGGGACATTCCATTTCCCGGTTCCCCCCCCATGGATGAGTAGACTCCTGCTAGTCGGTCAGAATCTTATGAAAAAACCTTTACCCCTTCACTTTTTTGCCGGTGCCTTTGAAAAAAAGATTCCTACCAGTCGAATTCTGGTGGACCTCATCCATAGGGGTGGGGTTCGGATTATAAATGAAATGACCCTGTGACGGGTTTTGAGTTCGCCATCGACTGTGCCACATAAAGAAACGACAGTCGTTTCCTTATGAGGCACATCTACAGCCAACGGCGAACTCAAAACCCGTTGCAATCGCTTAAAATATCACTCCTGAGGTAAAAGGACAATACACAACAGGTAAGGCAATTTAACCTTTATTCAGTATTCGTCCATGCATTTTAATTTTAGCGATAGGTCGCCATTCATTGTATGGGTTACACAAACAGATTGTGTCGGCCCCCTGTAACTGATTTAAGCCTAAAAGCCGAACGGTGATGCAGATCGACATTTGTGTGTCTTAGTATGGTGTATAATGTACTGTTTGTGTGGTTACATTGTTGATTTTATGCGAATTGCGGCAGTCTTTCTGACATGCGATGAATAACACAAAAGACGCAATGTGAAATCGACACAGGCAACACGTGTAAATATTTGAAGCTGGAGGAATTTACCGTTTCTTTGGTGACGTTTCGTTCGGCTTGGGTTATAACGATACCGATTACTTAGGGAACTGCTAAGCGTAAAGGACGAATTAGAAGTCTACATACGTTTTGTGTGAAGCATTCGGTTGGCTGCGACGTGACGTGTTTCACTGCCGTTCAAGAAGTGTATTCTTGCGTGACAGCTGCGTCAGTTGTTTAGCTATTTTGTAGATTGGGAGCCCCGCCGAAAGGCAGGGCGACGAAAAATTAGTCTATAGACTCATTCAGTTGTTCTCCTCCACGGAAATCTTTAGTAAAAGGCGAAAGATTTATGCGTGTTGAAGGAAAACCAGAGTTACTGATAAATGGCCGAAAAGAGACTTTGTTGAAGGTTACGTGGCAAGACATGTGGGATAAATTTTGTGAAAGAGTTTAACAGTGACGCATGCGCATCTGTGATGTACGACGTATTTAAAAGTCAAAATGTCCCACCCGATTCCCCTTTGGTAATCACTTCAATCGCATCCTGAAGATAAAAGAAAATACAAGTTGTCCCGTTGTGGTTGTTGGTTAATTTGTAATCAATACAATTTTCAATTATAAACCACGATATCATAACGAATACACAGAAAGTGTAGTTCTCTGATCCGACTTTGTGGAGTTTGTCGATTATGAAGTCGGCGCGGCGGATAGTTACGTTTTGTGAATTTTAGTCCGAATTGTTTTTTCTGCGCCAAGGAGCTTCGACAGCTTTCTTTGAGCGGCGTCATGAATATCGGCTTTGTGGTCCTTTTTGTGAGAATAACAGGCGTTTATTCAGCCGAGCGCGGAGCGCGATATGAGAAAGAGAGCCTGTTATGCAAGCTTGATCAAGATAATAATGTGGAATTCCTTGTTGTCCTCCTAATTTTTGATGCTAATTGCTATTTCAGTTAATTTCTGTAATGTTAGTGAAAGTGAAGAGATAATTTATCGCATTTTAGTCACTGTTGGTTGCAGTTTTCGCTGTGGTTAGACAACACGGAGATTTTATTTACGAGTCTGTTGGCGGCTGTGTGCTTGTCTTCATCCGCTTGTGCATGCTGCTTCAACCGCTGAAAGTTTCTGATCGGTGTTAAATGTACAAAAGTTGTTTTTATGTCGCAATGTATATGTGAAAAGTAAATTATCGTCTTTGTGTCGAAATCTCTAGTTTTAAAGCCAAGCTTGCTTTTACTCAAATTTGAATGCTACTCGATGTTGCAGGGAAAAAGAAAGGCGCTGCGCCTTCCGATGACAGCAAGGTCAAATTATCTTATCCCGACCATATTCGAGTCTTAATCGGAGACTTGTCGGACGGTGTCGCCGGGACTGATGACAGTGACGAAGAGGTGTCGGAAGCTGAAGAAGACGAAGACGGAGAAGGCAGTGAGGAGGTGCGTAACTTGTTTTGTTTTGTTTTTATTTGTGAATAGTTGCTTGCAGCTGCCGTGAGTTTTAGAGGCTCCTTGAACTTGGAAACTGAAGGCCATTCTGTTGACAGATGCTTGTGGTGATTAAAAGCGAGGAAATAAGTTCTTCAAAATACAATCTCGGACGAAACTACTTGAGAAAATAGGCCCTCTAGCGCCCAAAAATCCTTCTCCAAAGTGTGTGAGTCAACAATATAAAGTAACTTCCCTTCCCCCTCTCCCCCTTTTCAATGTGTAAATTGGGAAGCCGCCATTGTCAGGGAAACGGTTAGGAGGTGCAGACAACATTGAATTGAGGGGTGGGGGGCTTTGAAACGCAGTTGATCACTGTTTGCACGTACAAAGGCTTCTAAGCTCAATTTTCTCAACAGTTTTGTCCAAGATTTGGTACGAGACTTTTTTGAAATTTCCTGTGTAGTGCAAGAGTTGCAAGTCCTAAGCAGCTGTTTTTAGTCACTCGTATGGGCCTTTCATCAGTTAAAGCTCTGTTGTTCCCATGTTTGGATTACAATGAAATATAACGAGCCAACATTATATCCCTGAGGTTATGTCACTCAATTGCGTGTCGTATACACCAAAACCCACTTTGCAAACTGGAGATTTCTGTAGCAAATTTCATTCGTGAAAATTGATTGACATTTTCACCTTCTTCTCAATTCCATTCCAACTACCAAGGTCGAAGACTGTTGCCTTTCATCGCCGTTGGCCAGATCGGTTCATTTAACTTAATCAAACTGTGATTTGCTTCAATTCTGATTTAGTTTTACTTTTGTGTACTTATCGTGCCAGGAGGAATCAGAGGAGAGCGGGAAAGAGGACAAGAAAGCCTCTAAAAAGAGCTCAAAAAAGCCACAAGAAAAGGCAAAGAAAGGCGACAAAGGGCAGGAAACGAAAGCGAACAAGAAAAAAACAGAAACGGAAGAGGATGAAGAAGACGAGATGGAAGCTGAGGACGAGGAGGAGGATGATGATGAAGGGAGTGGAGACGAAAATGACGGATTTGGTAACGGGGAGGCTGGAGACGAGTACATTCTGATCCTTCATTCTGTCAACAACGACAGAGCTTCACACATGATGGGCGATAGAAGTGTAAGTAACAGTGACAGTGATTAAAAAGTATAAACGACTGAAACAACGGGAATTCATACAGAATTGGCTAAACTGAAAAAAATGCCTGTTTTCTCAAAAGATCGTTCTTTCACAACCCGTTCTCACACTGGAATTCGCTGTTATCCTGAATTGTCAAATCGCTCTGAATTCACTATTATTCAGAATTTCAAGACTTATCAGGTTGCTCAGAATTCTGGGAAACGGACATGTTTTTTTTTAAAGGTGACCTCGGGTAGGACTCGAACCTGCGACTGCTCGCTTATTAATCCCTCCCTTAACCACTCGACCACTTCGCTACTGGTTGCAGAAACTTTAGTTTTTAAACATAACAATTAATGCGCTTGTTCCAAATCGTGCTGTAAATCTATATAATGGCTCGCTAAGAAACAAATTTAGACAGTCGATAGAAAGGTTTGTCATCAAACATCAACACAAAGCTAACCCTTCCAAAATCAGCGCTTAGGCCTAATCACTGTAGGTCGGTGATACTCTACATGATACGCTTATAAATATCTAATTGTAAATTCAACTGGTATCTCGTTCTTCAGTGGTCTAGTGGTAAGAAGCCGCTCCTATAGAGTGCTAAAGTGTGACGTCACAAATATTAGAATTTTTGAAATTATGGGATTTGTTGAGATTTTCAGAAAGGGCAAGATGAAAAATACTAACTTGCCAAAAATCAGTATTTAAAGGCAAATTGGCTCTGAGATATTAGCACCGTTATGCTCTGCTGACTCCATACAAATCCTTCTAAATTTTACTCAGTTCCTAACGTTAGGAACTGAGTAAAATTTAGAAGGATTTGTATGGAGTCAGCAGAGCATAACGGTGCTTATATCTCGCTCTCAAACGGTAAGAAAACGCTGATTTTTGGCAAATAGGTTTTTTTGATCGTGTTCTTTCTGAATATGCGAACAAATCCATAATTTCACAAATTTAGTTTTTATGACGTCATCACTTTAGTACTCTATTATCGGAACCTCTTGGTTCAAATCCTATCCAGTGGTTATAATTTTTATTTTCTATAAATAACTAAGATTCCCAGGCCTCGGTTCCTGAAAAGCTGATTAGCGCTAATCAACGGGTAAATCCCGCTAATAGAGGAATAAAATTTATCCTTCGGTTAGATTCTGTTCCACAAAGCACGATTACCACTATCCTAAGGTTAAACTAACGGTTAAATTTAACACACCTAGCGAGGTGGATTAACTCACTATCCGCGGAATAACATTTTTCAAAACAAACAAAATGGCGGAATAAACCGTTCGTGAATTTGGTGCAGGAAATAAGGGAAAACAGCTTATACCACAAATAATACGTCTTGGAGATTTAAAAGACGGAGAACTTTCAGTCTATTCAAATTCAGGAGAGTATAAATAGAATTTTCTGCAGAAAACTGTCATCTACAGTGAACAATGGCCAACCGAGGCGGGCAAAACACGCAAATCTTACATTTTTCTTACTGAAAAGTTATTCGTAAAGCTAGCTTAAACAATCACAACAACATCGTCAACGAACTCTTTTGAACGGTAAGAACTTAAGATAAATAGCTAATCTATTCTAACAGAGGCTTCACGAAGCAGAAAATAAGCACAAGCTTCAATAAGACCAGTAAAACTTTTAGTTATGCAGCTGAGTTATGCTGAACGTGAGAGTAAAACAACACGCAACGTCTAAAATATTTTTTATCACTTGCGTTTGTGTATATGTTTTCGTTTACCCTTCGACATATTTTTCGCCAGTTTGAGGAATACAGATTTTTTAATCAAAATTCTTGCAACAAACTGCATTGGAAAGTAGATAACAGGAAATAAAAAGGCATTTTTCTAAATGAACATCACCTTATCGATCTCAAAAACAGAATTTTATTTTATCTCTGTACGCATTCAACCGATTTAACGCTCTTTAAAAACTTACAGCTTTAATACACAGATTCAACCAATACCTTTATCTTTCATGGCTAGAATTTGACACTGAAAGAATCAAGAAGAGCTTAACTCACCCATTCCAGCCTATTCGGCTTACAAGTTAATTTCTCGCTTTTGCTTTATAAATTAAACTTGAGGGTTCGTACAGAGATTTCCTTGACCGCCAACACTGCCTTGCACTAAATCATTAAACTTATATCCATTCCGTTTCCTTCTAACAATATCGTAAGAATTTTTTTCCAAAAATGTACCTTTTTTCTTAACCTATGACAAAAATAAGAAGGCTTGATTAACAAATTTTATGACGCCGTTCTTTCAATATCAGAGAACAACTAAACGCTTCGAGTTCGTCCACATCTTTAGCTCCTCGCTTCGCGTTTTCCCGCGCATCGTCATTTTCGCGCGCGTTTGCTTGTGAATAACCAATTTGACCGGTTTGTTCAGACCTTAATCAGTGGATAGTTAATCGAGGGATAAATCTGTTTTCAGGAACGCCTTTTTATCCTCCGATTAGTTATCCTGAGGATAAGGAATTTAAGCGTGGATTAAGCGCTAATCGGGGATAGTTTAATCGGCTTTCCAGGAACCGGGGCCTGGACTCTTTTTTCAACTCGACCAGCGGATCGAATTCATAATATCAGTGAATTCATGATCAATTGACAATTCAGGATAATCCTGAATTTAAGTCTGAGAACGTGTTGTTCTTACAACCTTCGTCTTCCCTATCCCCAGTCCGCGCTCACACATACTCCCAGTCCTCCGCTGTCTAACGATGATCGCGGTTATATACAAGGCTTGTGCACCGCCATACCAGCTTGTGTTGAACTCGACTGACTCATCAGTATCTGCTTATCAGTTGGACTGCGAGTAGTCTCTAATTTCGGGGATGGATTGAGGGGCGGGAGAAACACACGCACACGCGCAAATTGGCAAGGAGACTCGACGCGACGGGAACGCCGAAAATTTTCGGCGCTCCCCACGCGTCGCGTCTCCTCGCAATTTCGCGCACACGTGTATTTCTACCGTTTCACAATCCATCGCGGAAATTAGACAGTACTCGCAATATACTAATCAGTGAAAGATCCCGCCTAATTTTCACGTCTCACCCACTAGTTCCACAACAGTGTACATGTACTTTACCTCGCCTCTCAAAGGTAAAATTGCTATTCTTCAGTTCTAACTTAAGCAACCTAAAAAATCACCGTCAAGCGCTATCCGCCATCATCCTCTAAACTCGCTGTTGAATTTCAGCGGAACCAACTCTCAATTTTCAGAGATTTTAAGCTTGAAAAAGAAACGCCTTCCCCTAAAATTCGGTTTATGAACTTAATTGCCCCCCTTGGACACTTTCCAAATATAGTGTCTATGAGGAAAGAGAACAGGGTGTGTTTACTGAATCTGATTCAAGTTTCTATTGTTTGCAGCCTAGTTCAATCCTGAAGTTTCCGTTTCGTTACAAAGACGCCCTGCGCCAGATCACAGCCGAACGTGACAAGTACACGGCCGTTAGTAGTCTTCAGCTTCTAGAAAAGGAGCGTCTGTCTTTGGTCAAATCGTTGTGGGAAGAAGGCCTGTTGGAAATGGAATAATTCGGAGCATGAAGCAGGCTGCTGTTGAGTTAAACATTGAGCGTTTCGGAGTGTGGAAGCAAAAGTTGCGTTTTTCTTGTCTCAGATGCAGTGTTCGATGACTGTTGTATCCGACCATTGTTGCCTTGGACTTCCAGTGTCTTGTTGAGCTCGCAGTGGAAACAAACGTCAGTGCTTACCCCCTAAATCTGATTATTTGAACTTCACTTAAACATGGTAGACACCTGGTCCCGGTTGTTCAAAAATCGGATGACTCTATCCGGCTGATAAGTCGCTCTCTGCTGGATAACGTTCTCCTTCCTTTGAACAACTAGGGCCTGGGCTGAGTTGCTTGAAGCCCGATAAGCACTAATCTTGGGTTGACTTTGATTAAAACTTGTAGGTTGCCATGGTAGTTAACCCGGTTTATCGCTAATTCTGGGTTTACTGTGATCAACACCTCAAGGTTTCCATAGCTATTGTAACCCAGGTTAGCATTAACCTGGGTGTAGTGTCATCAAAACCTGTTGGTTTCCATTGGTGTTAACCCGGATTAGCGTTAATCGTGCGTCGAACAACTCGACTCTGGTGAGATAAGAAACTGTCGATTTGTGCCTTAGCACTTCCATCGCGGATCGCTCTCGCGTTGAGTTGTTTCTCACAAAGGAACAAACTTCAATTCCTCGCAAACCTGACAAACTTGGCATTATCCAAAAGCAGTGGTGAAGCAGATAAGAAGAGACAAGTTGTCGCCAGTTTCCAAATCGTAATGGTTAGCAAGTTGCACTTGGTTTTAACAACAGTCATCGGAAAGCCGATATCAGTATTATCCGTTATATGTTCAAGTTCAGTTGTGTTCGGGCACGAATCGTCTTGCTGTCGAGGACAGCGTAAATTTCATTACCTTTCGTTCATTACCTTCCGTGACTAAAGAGGCTGATCTCTAATAAGAGGTAGAAGACGTGCGAAAGACAATTTGTATGAATTTATATTAAAACCTCGCAGAAGAAAACTGAATTAGAAGATTTAATGATGGATCTCGTTGTTAACACAATATGACAATAGAAATTATTTGACGAAATAAATATCGTTGGTAGGCACGGGTTTCTCGTTGTTTTGATTTACTGTGGTTGATTCCCACTGCTGGTAGCTGCTTAGCAGTCTTTTCGATCACGAGAGGCAAGTGAAGAAGTGAGGGAGTAGAATTTGGAGGAATAGGTTCATTTCTCTTTCTTTCTCCTCCCCCAAGTTGATATTTTTCTTCTTTTTGCGTCCCTTGACGTCACGCATTCTCCCATCCTCGTCCCCAGAGCCTCCTGTCCCTCAGCTGGGGCCTTCGCACGAGGACCAGGAGCTCCTGATCCTGGTGCAAAGATTGGAGGACAAGAATTGCAATCTCTGTTACTACGATCTCTCTTCTCTTAACAACGCACTCGGCCCCACCCGACCCTGGGTACGAGTTGGCTTTCGAGTCTCCCCCTGAGCCGCGCATTTCTAGAAGAAGAAAAGTCGTTAATTGAATGACACACTGTCGACTCTAGACGACTGAATTACCTGCCCTTTAAAATAGCAATATAAATATATAAAAAAAAAACAGTAATCTGTACAATCTACATCGAGAGTTGAAATAGTAAGAAGGTGGGATATTAAGAAACAGTAATGTGTGTTAGAATGTCCATAGATATATCATAAGAACTACTGATGCACTATGGCTAATGCATAAGGAGTATTATCTCCAAAGGAGGTGTCGAAAAGGGTAGAGGGTGTCGGATGTTTGGGGGAAGGGAATGGGGGAACAGTGAGGTGTGGACCAACCTCATTCCCAGGGCTTTTTCTCTCACTTGGGGGTCAAGCGAGGGAAAAAGCCCTGGGAACGAGGTTGGGTGTGGATGAAATGTGGTGTAAATTATCACTTTGTTGGGCATTGTGGCGCATTTTGCGGGCTAAACTAAAGAATTTGGCGGGCTAAAATATATTTTAGCCCGCTGAAATAAACCAAAGTGAATCAAAGTATCGTACGATTTAAGCAGCCAATGAAAATTGAGAAGCCATTACAATGTTCGCGCCGTTTTCTTGCAGCTTTGGTAAAAGAAATCACGGAGCTATCTTCAGACCTTTTCAAAGCCCAAATCATGGCTGAAAACACGGAAGACAACGAAGAATTTGTAAATACTCAATCGTCTTAGCTAGGGAAAGACGAACTTCAAAAGTTAGAAGCTGATTCCGTGCCAGAAAGTACCAAAAAACAAACTATGGTCAGGGGGGCACTCCCTATAATACGGGGAGGTTTAATTCCTCCCGAAAGGGTACGTTTTTCACGCTTCAGGTACATGAAAGGGTAGGGATTTAACGAGTCAAAGTATATGAAAGGGTAGGGAATTCTGACATTGTATTGAGGTATTTAAAAGGGCCTTTCATTAAAATATTTCGAACACACATACGTTAAGGTCAGTACTGTTTTAATCACTGAACGCTATGTGCAAATGACAAGAAGGCTTCCTGTTTTGGGTATACGAAAAGGGTACCTTTTCTGTCAAAAATGGTATATAAAAGGGTAAGGGGTCGGACCTCGGGGCGGAGCCTCCCCGTATTAAATTTTTTTTCAGTACCCCCCGCCCCGGATGGCGAAGACTCGGGTGCATGTAAGTTTTGCGCCTTCAAGCCAAACGCACTCAGTTCAACCAATTATGCCAAAATCACTTTCAACACTTACAAATAAGTTAATCGATTTTATTCTTTCATGTCTTTTACAATTCCTGACAACTCACATTGGAAGATTTTGTAATTTTTAGCCAGCTTCGCTCGATGGTGTATTTTCATTGTGGGAAAATAAAAGCCATTAATTAAAGTTGTAAACGCTCGCTGTTTTGTTGTCAAGTTTGTTTTTTCAGATTTTATTTTCTCAATGCCCGCCAAAGTGATAATAATAGTAGTAATAGAGTTTATGTTCTTGGGCATAAATATGTTTTGGGCCCTTCTCAGAGCTCATTTGAGCCCTCGCCGAGTCTGAGTCAGGCCCAAAACATATTTATGCCCGCGAACATGAACTCTATTGTTTTATTATCGGATTAACCGGTAACTAGAAATGGCGCATACTCTCACGGCCAGTAATTAAATCTCTCGCAATTAGGGTTGTTGCCAAGGAAGTTTCTTGCTGGAACCTCTTACGTTTCCGCAATCTCGTTCCCAGAGGCTGCGATCCTTTTGGTCAGCGCCAAGGATACGAAGCCCGTTCCGCTGGTCAAGAGTAACGTAGGCTCTGGGGACGAGATTTTGGTGAGTTGGGGATATGCCACACATTTCACTATCAAGCTGTCATTTTGGAAATAAGATCCCCTCCCATGTCTATGTCACTTCCGGGTTTGACCGTTTCGTCATGTTTCGTTTTCTTCGAAAGAGAAATCAGTGGCATTCAGTTTTTCAAAGGCAAGTTCAGAATTGAAACAACATGCTGGATGCAATAGTGGCATTCTTTGTCTACATTGTTGAGAGTTTTACAGGAAGTGTCCTAGAAAACTCGTCAATACCAACATGCGGATACGTGAACGCTGGCGACAACTCGATCCAAGAAATACAGCC
>JAEMWC010000645.1:345000-377500 GCA_016490735.1 Pachyseris speciosa
TTATGTGTTTTCAGAGAAATTAACGAGAAATATAATAGTAACCTTAAGGCACATGTCATCGGCTTCCACGTGGGGTCGAACCCCGGGCCAACCAGGGAGATATGTGGGGGAATACAAGGAGATGAATGGGATTTTTTGCCCGAGGGTAGGGGAAAATCTCGACATTATTTTACGATCAAAGATTAGGGTGGGGGGAATCCATGAGTTTGTAAAGGATGTCAGGGGAATTTTCTGCTGAGAGACACCTCACCCAGGGGACTTTGTCTTGCAAAATTCCCTGACCCCCCGGGGAAATTCCTCAAGTTTGCTTGACTGATTTTACAATCCCCTTGGTTATCCCGGGGTCGACCCCACGGGGAAGCCGATGACATGTGCATAATGATAACTCTAGAATTTTATTTCTTTTCAATAGCATTGATCCTTTTATTTGTAGAATTATTGCTGCTTTTGTTTATGAGTCAATGTTAAATCGACAATCGCAATG
Organism: Pachyseris speciosa; assembly: GCA_016490735.1. NCBI lineage: Eukaryota > Metazoa > Cnidaria > Anthozoa > Scleractinia > Pachyseridae > Pachyseris > Pachyseris speciosa. The sequence continues at coordinate 345,485 of JAEMWC010000645.1, forward strand.
TAAGTTTTAGTTGGTTGGATATCTTTTATAATTTGAAGCTTAGATTTAGAGGTAATACCATGTATATATATATATATATATATATATATATATATATATATATATATAATATAGAAAGGTAATGAATTGAAGTCTTCATCAGCTATTAAAGTGCTCAATAGATAAACTAGAGCAATATGTATATTTTCAGAGTTGGATTATTTGGTCGAAGACATTTATTGCTACTCAGAGTTTCATGCTTCTTGCGAAGCAATCATCAGGCAACTGCCAAAAATAACGGATACATAAGAATATATACAAAATTTGAAAATTTGAAAATACAGAACAATGCCTAGCGGCATGACACGTAGACGGATATGATTGGTTAATCTAAGCGAGCACTGTCTTTAAGAGGAATTTCTTGGAATGTCTACACGTAGATACCAGTTCGCTTCTATTGTTTAGTGTTGACATTTCGGGTTTACATATAATAAAGTATTTTTCCCATAAACACAAATTGCAACGCTTGTTTACATTCGAATATGACCGGGCCTGTTTTAGCTTACGCCATTTGATGTTGTAGGTAAAAGGATAAGAATATTACCTACAACATCAAATGGCGTAAGCTAAAACAGGCCCGGTCATATTCGAATGTAAACAAGCGTTGCAATTTGTGTTTATGGGAAAAATACTTTATTATATGTAAACCCGAAATGTCAACACTAAACAATAGAAGCGAACTGGTATCTACGTGTAGACATTCCAAGAAATTCCTCTTAAAGACAGTGCTCGCTTAGATTAACCAATCATATCCGTCTACGTGTCATGCCGCTAGGCATTGTTCTGTATTTTCAAATTTTCAAATTTTGTATATATTCTTATGTATCCGTTATTTTTGGCAGTTGCCTGATGATTGCTTCGCAAGAAGCATGAAACTCTGAGTAGCAATAAATGTCTTCGACCAAATAATCCAACTCTGAAAATAATATATATATATATATTATATATATATATATATATATATATATATATATATATATATATATATATATATATATTTATATATATATATATATGGGAAACCGGAATAAATTGTTGTTGTTGTTGTATCTTGACTGACCCTTTTACAGCCGTTCATTTCCCACGTCATTAGCGTCAATTTTTGCTTTCACAGACCTCGTATTCACCAGCAGAGATTTTCTTTTTGGTGACTTGGCAGGTCCGAGAAGAGATCATACGGCTTGTTCGCTGAAATACCTGTTTCTTTTTAAGGCCTTATTAACCGCTTGAAGTAACGAAAAACTACGGTTTCGTCTTTGGCAAAATGTCACCCCACAAACTGACCCGCAGTACCTATCATGAGCATAGTTTGGGTCCTCCATGTGTTTTGTGAAAGGTCTCGTCCGGTGTAGGGTCGCTATCGGAAAAGTGAGGTGTGAGGTAAAAAGAAGGGAGGGGGGAGGTTGGGGCTGTATTTTGTCCAATTACTCCTACCTTCCCTTTTTCCTGTGTGCGCCACCAATACAGGCTAACATCCTGAACTGTTAGTCGCCTAGATTGCAAGAACGAAGGTTGCCTAAAGTGTTCACAAAAATAATCTGCACAAAATTAAATGACAGAAGTTTTAATTGATACAATTGAAGAGACTCTCTTGTTCAGTTTCAAGCGTGAACGGTAGAAATTAGAGTTTCTTAACTTAAAAATAAAGCGGCGAAAAATGGAGGGGGGCATTTCGCCTCGCTCTGCCAGTACTAATTCGCTCCGTTTACCATCTGAACGCCTGGAACAGGCTATCAGTAGAAATAAAATGGCAATCACGCAATCTGTAAGTTGATCTGATGTTGATCTGTGGCTTTTCCCGGCTTTTCCAGAAATTGCGTGACTGCATGACGAACAAACGTCACCAGCAATGGGTGGCTCTTCTTCTCATCAGACACCAGCTTTTCCATCTTCGAGAACAGTTATAGTAACAGGAGGAAACACAGGAATTGGGTATGAGACTGCTAAAGCTATTGCTCGTATGGGAGCAAGGGTCATTATTGCGTGCCGCTCAGAGGAAAGAGCGAAAGAGGTATTCTATTAGAACACATTCATGGTCTGACGGATACACAGCGATTGTCAGTCTTAAGTTTACAGTGGTTAGAAATAATGTAGCCTAGTTAAAAATTTTATAGGAACGAAGATTGTTCATGGGCGATGTCGCACTTTTAAAGAAAGTCACGGAAGATTTTCGCACCACTTTCGTACTGTCCCTCGCATAAAACAAACAAGCGAGTATAAAAATGAGAATCTCAAGGTACCAAAATCCTTCTAATTTTGTGCGAAAGTGTATTCCTGTCTGAAAATTGAAGCTCAAGTCATGAAATAACAATGTTTTTAATAATCGTTTGAAATTAAAATAAGGCATCACTTCAAATTTTTAATTTAACTTTAAAATTGTATGTGTTCTAATCTAATTCCCTTTGTTCAATGAAGGCCATTGAAAAGATGAAGAAAGAATATAGCAAAAGTCAGCGAACCGGAAACAAAGACTCGAGCGCTGCTGGTGCAAAAGCGAAGGAGAGCGAAGAAAACGAAAGGAAACTGGGTCGTAGCAATCAGCTCCTTGTGGAGTACATGCATCTTAACCTCGGCTCTCTCAGCTCAACTGTGGAATTTGTGAACGCATTCAAGCAGACTGGTTACCCGCTGCATGTGCTAATATGTAATGCTGGAATAGCATTTTTCAATAAAGGTGAGTGTTCAGGAATTTAATAGCGGGACGAATTAAAATACGTCCCGCAACCCAAGATCCTCAGCAAGCGAAAAAATTGTAATTTTCAATTCCTGGACACTGAGCCTTCCATGGAGGCAGAGAGATGGGGGTTTGACATGCATGTTTTCAGTCCACTTACTCCCCAATATTTTTTTTATTTTTACTTCCTTCCATATCTAAATACTCACTCCCTTTACTTACGTTTGCTCCTGATATCCCACCCGGTGGGGGAGGGGGGGGGGGGGGGGGACTAAAAAAAAATTTAATATGGGGAGGCTCCGCCCCGAGGTCCAACCCCTTACCCTTTTATATACCATTTTTGACAGAAAAGGTACCCCTTTCCTATACCTTCCATTGCAAAATGGTACCCCTAGTTCAAAATATCTTAATGAAAGGCCCTTTTAAATACCTAAATGACAGATTTCCCTACCTTTTCATATACTTGACTCGTGAAATCCCTACCCTTTCATATGCCTGAAGCGTGAAAAAGGTACCCCTTCCGGGTGGAGCCTCCCTGTATAGGCTATTATAGGGAGTACCCCCCCCTCGTGTATCCCATGCACCCTTGTCCCCTTCACTTCTTCTTCTTCCTTTTATTATCTTCTTCCTTTTTTTTTTACAAAATCATTTGTTTGTTGTTTATTTACAGCTTTAACAGTTGATGGATTTGAAACTCAATTTCAGGTACAGTTTTGTCATCAGTGAATGGGTCAATTAGAAGTCAATGAGTTGATCAAATTGCATTGATCACTCTTTTGCTTGAGCAAGTCAATATTAGTCCTTCTATCAGTCACAAAAGTCCGTTGGTCAGTCAGCCGTTTAGTTTGTCTGTCCACCTGTTAGCCAGTCAGTCCATCCATCTGTCAGTCTATCAGTCAGTCAGTCACTCAGCTAGTCAGTGAGTCAGTCAATCAGTCCATCAGCCAGTCTGCCAGTCAGTCAGTCAGTCAATCAGTCAGCCAGTCACTCACTCAGTCAGCTAGCCAGTGTCATTGAGTCAGTCAGTCAGTCTATCTGCCAGCCAGCCAGCCAGTGTCAGTCAGTCCATCAGCCAGTCAGTCAGTCAGTCAGTCAGTCAGCCAGTCAGTCAGTCAGTCAGTCCATCAGCCAGCCAGCCAGTCAGCCAGCCCATTAGCCTGCCAGCCAGTTAGTCAATTACTGACTATGAAGCACTCAAATAATTAATAGAATACCAGTTTTTAAATAGTCAATCCAACTCATTCAGTTGGTCACTCAGTACTAGTCCATCACACCAGCACGTACCCTTCAGGATGATTGATCTGCAGTACTTATACTGATCTTGTTTTTTTTTATATTTTTCAGGTGAATTACTTGAGTCATCTGCTTTTAGTACTAAACTTGCTTCCTGTGATGAAGGAGTCCACTCCAGATGTCAGGATAGTATTTGTTTCCAGTAGGATGGAAAAGTGGGCAGAATTTAACCTGGATAACATTCAAGGACAACAGAGCTTTGACAGGACAAAGTTTTATTCAAATTCAAAACTTTACATGGTGAGTGACATCAGAAGTTCCTTCCACTTCCAGTAGGAGCATGTCTCAAAACTAGATGGGGGATGCCAGGGGTTGACCTTCGCACCAAGGGAAGAGGAGTTGGATGGGTAGCCTGTGTAACAGATGCATTTTTTTATCTTTATAGCCACTGGTAGCCCAGTGGTTTCCATTGTGGCCCATAAATAATAACAAACAAATAAATTATGCAAATAAACTCAACATGATAACTGGCTGGAGGCAAACCAGTTGGCTATTTACAAGGATGACTGAGGACTTGAACTGGTCATGGACTACCCAGAACAACACCAGCTAGCAGCCTGCAGAGTGGGATTTGAACCTGGGCAACTACATTGAAATCCATCACCCCTAACTGCTTGGCCATCCTGCCCACACAGCCAATCTAACCCCAGTTAGTAACGTCTGCGAAGCATTGCCAAATTCCTTGTTCTGTGTACCAGAATTTGAGTATGCACTATGACTGGTCTATCAACAAGAAGCACAGAACAAGGAATGGTACGCAGTAAAAGGAATTCAGCACTGCTTTGCAGATGTTACTGTCTGGGGGGTTAGATTACATCAGCCATGCAGGCTATTGAAGGGGATGATATGCATGAAAAGGTTATTGGAGGTGGTTTAAAATGAAAAAGCATTTTTTTAGTACAGTAGTGGAATTAGCACTATTATTAGTTCCTCAATATTTTGTAGTTCTGGGGATTTACTCCCGAATTGTGGCAAATTTTTGTGGGCAGATTAAAACTGCACTGGCACCATTGCCTTTTCTTATTATATACATAACAAAATTACTCAAAGAGCCAAAAAAAACCAAGAAGACATCAACTTTTCTCAAAGATCAACGGAGACAATTCCTTGTAAGATTTTTCAGTTTTTTCTTTTTTTTTTTTTTTGTTAAGAATCAAAGATAAAATAGAAAAATGAGTGGCAAATGATCTTTTTTTTTTCACTGCTAATTTATTAAGCACTGTGATGTTGCTGACGAGCTTGTTTTCTTTATCCAAGGTTATGGCGATGTACTATCTTCACAGATATTTAGCTTCAAAAGATATGACATTCTGTGCTCTTCACCCAGGAGTAGTATGTAATGAATGAACCAGCACCTTAATGGCTGTCACTGGTTGTTGTTGTTGTTGTCAGGATAACCACGACAGCTATCAGTCTTATCACAATCATCATGATCATTAATATAAAAATGTTCTCACAACAATGTCTATTAATTATTTATTAATCAATAGTTATTGTTGTGACAGTATACTGTATTTTTACTCGAGAGTGCACTTGTCCGAGTAAGTGCCACTGTCAAATTAAAGTCGCACTTAAGAGCAAAAATATTAATGAGCGTCACCCTTGAATAAGTACCACGCATCTCAACAACATGGCACTAAAATTCCAAACAATTAGGTTCTAGAGGACTACTTATTCAAAGTGTTGTTTTTAGACTCTTCGAATTTCAAAAATGTTGCAAATTTAAGACGCTTTGAATTTCTAAATGTTTCCGCATTTTAGTTACTGTTATTGATTGGCTCTTAAATAAGTCATTGATATAGAACTATAAAAGTATACCTTTTATGTTGCTGCTATGCTTTTATCATTTTTGAACAAACGAAAATGGAAAGATTACGTAGTCCCTGTTTTGAGTCGTAAATCAAGAGTTTGAAATAAGTGCTGCCCTTGAATAAGTGCCATAATGGCGAGTCTAACATTAAACAAGAGGCTACAATTAGCCTAAACCCGGGCTTGTAAAAAACAGTATTGTATCCCTAACTTAGTGCTAAACAAAAGAATAGAGGGAAGTCTGTCTTTCTTACATCGGACGCATTGTGTTTAGCTTGTGTTGGAGTCTATTTCTTTAGACCCCTATCAACATTTATTCCTCTAAAATACAGCTCAACCATTGAGAACAGTAATTATAACACTTGTAAAAAATATTTCTAAAAGAACAAGAAAAAGAGAAACAGAAAAATAAAGCCCGTGATATATACCACTAAAAAAGCTAAAAGACATCAAACCCGGGTTAGCTGTGTCACAGGCAAGAACAGTGACCTTTAGGCGACAGAGGTTTATCCTTTTGCAAGGTGATAAAAATAGTGTATTGATTCAAAAAAAAAAACTAAGCACACTTGTTTTCGCTTCGATGGATAATTGTTTGAGAAAGGAAACGCTTATCGAACGATGTAGGATTTTTTCGCATAAACGTTAATGGAGTACGTCTCGGTGAAATGTGAGTAGAAAATTAATTAGCAGAGTGAAACTGTTTACAAACACTTCTCCTTTGTCGTCTCATGTTATTATAATCGGCTCCCAAGCACAAGACCTAGAAAACTCAGACCCACCCCCCCAAACTGTAAAAACTCAAACCCCTCATAAACGGCGATAATTCATTTTGCCCACGTTTATTTCACTTTGAAAATTTGTATAGTTGTGAGGGGGTCTGAGTTTTCCAGTTTGGGGGTGGGGGGTCTGAGTATTCTAGGTCTCGTGCTCCGGAGCCGATTATAATAACGTGAAGTGTTTGTTATCTGCGATAAATAGACGGTGTAACATTTCAGCGCACTGAACGGCGATAATTTATTTTGTCCACGTTTATTTGACTTTGAAAATTTGTATAGTTTTGAGGGGGTCTGAGTTTTCCAGACTTGGGGGGGAGGGGGGTGGCGGGGGGGGGGGCTGAGTTTTCTAGGTCTGAGGTCTGAGTTTTCTAGGTCTGAGTTCTCCAGACACCCGATACGGGGAACACGGCGGCAATCCATCTGGAGTTAAATTTTGGTCATGTTAAAAGCTTTCTTCTCGCTGTTGAACTTGCAAACATTCGTATAGACACTTCTCTTAACATATTAGTTGTTCAGACTTCAAAGACACAAGGTGAATCGACGTTTTCCAATACGTGACAACAGGCATCATTCTTGCTGTTGATATGAGATTTACACTTCCGAATCACTCGGCCGGGAAAGGTCAAACTCCCTTTGTCTGTAGTCTCTAATTTTTGGCGCTCCTCTCGCGTCGCGTCTCCTCGCAACTTCGCGCGCGCACGTGGCCCCAAAATCCGTCGCCAAAATTAGAGACTACTCGCAATCTCCTGAAGCAGTCCATCTGCCATTAAGTTTACTCATGTTAAAAGCTTTCTTCTCGCCGTTGAACTTGCAAACATTCGCATAGACACTTCTCTTAACATATTGTTTGTTCAGACTTCAAAAGCCACAAGATGAATCGACATTTTCCCGTACGTGACAACACGCATCACTGTTGTTAAAAATAGTTAGCGCTTGCGCAGAAACGCCGGAAGTGCCATTTGTGGATGATACTCGACGACGAAAAAGAATAATCGTCGGTAGTTTAAGACCCGGGCGCCGCGCGAGACGCGCGCAGCCCGGGTAATAAGCGCCATGGCACTCTTTCAAGAAAATACAGTATCATAAGATCAATCTTCACATATTTCTCTTAGTACTGCTACTAATTCACAGGATTACCATAAAAGCTCTATTAAGCCCGCGGGGGCTTATTTCAGGCCTTATTAAGAGAGGGGGGCTTAATAGTGATGGGGGGCTTATTTCAAATCTTTGAACGCACCATTTTCGTATTAAATAGTTTCTGTACAAATCTCAAACAACTGCAGTAAAACTTTATTATTTAATACTGAGCAGAAAACAGTATTATTTATAGTTGTTTAAAAAACAAACCAACTGGGCCTCATAAATTGTATTTTGTAAGAGGGAATAGGGGGGAATAATTACAAAATCTTGTGTCCCAAGATGGGGGGGGGGGGGGGTCTGGCTTATTACAAAAACCAACTCTTAAATGAGAGGGGCTTATTAGAGAGGTTGGGGGGAGGGGGGGTTAAAAGAGAGGGGGGCTTAATAGAGCTTTTACATTAGTTCCCAATTTTCTGTTACTATGTAATCATTGCATTTTCTCCAGAAAGTTTGTTTTTAGGATCGATCCCTACACACAAGGTAATGAAATTTTATTTTGTTCCTTTTTCCCACAACATGTATCTACTGAGATAACAAGAAGTTTTCAGGACTTCACTATGATGAATCTTGGTTTCAGGGTCATGAATGCTTTGGGTGCCTCAAAAACACCTCAACAGGGAGCAGTGACAACTATCAACTGTGCTGTAAACCCAGAACTTGCTAGAGTCAGTGGTGTTTATTACATCAACTGCAAACCAACTCAGCCATCACGATTAGCAAGGTAGTAAATATTGATCAATATTAACAGCCCGCATATGTGATAACTTTTGCCACTGGGTCTTACATGACATATCATGTGGAGTGAGATGTTTCAACAGCTTACTGTTGGTCAGACTGATTTAAACACAGACACTGCCTATATAAGGAACGTTGGCCTGGGCAAGTTGTCAGTCATTTCATTCCAGACGTCGACCCGTCAACATCAAGGGCACCAAATTCAAATTTTGTTCGTACGAGAAATTAAAAATTTATTGCATTCTGACAAAATGAAAGTTAAACTTCAGGTTTTCCAACTTTAGTGACCACAATTGAGCAACTTCCACTGAGAATGATAGACGCACATCCCGTTATATATCCTTCTTCTATATTACTGGCTTCCCTTCTTCTTGCTCACTGGGTCTGCCATATAGGTGGTTTGCAGCCAATCTCTGGAGACAGATAACAATGGTGAAACAAGCAAATGCTGGAGGACGAACAAAAGGAGCTAATGACAGATCTATTGCTTATGTCCTCTAACATGGCGGCAATGACGTAATGCGAAAACCACCTTTTGAAGTCGTTCAAGCATAAATTGTGTGACAAAGAGGGGAGGAGCTATCCCTTTTATAGGCAGTGTCCTTGTTTAAAGCCTTTTTTCGTGGAGTCCTGTGTTGCCTGTTTAATTACCTCTCTAATCACTTTACAGCCCTCTGGCCCCTCATTTCATAGATAATCCATCATTTCCCATTTGGCAATTGTACTCAATTTTTGTCAAGTTGGGATCTCCCTTTGATGAGTAAAATCATCTGGCATTCGACAGAGTAAACTCTACAAGTCTTTCTTAGGGAGGAAAGGGTTAACCCCCAAGGGGTCTCCCTTTGACGAGTAAAATTGTCTGGCATTATTAATGCTTATTAATGCTCTTTGGATCATCTAATGATGCTACATTTCTCTCCCCACTGTGAGAATATAAACCTAGCATTGGGACTCAAGGCAAACAAACAAACTCACAAACACCTGAAAAATATTTGAGAAGTTAACTAATGAATCATTGTAACCAATTGTTTTTTTTTTCTCTAAAGGAATGAAAGAGAGCAAGACAAACTGTGGAAGTACTCTATAGAATGCTTAAAGGGATTTGTGAATGAGAGTCTTTTGTCAGATTTAGGTTTAAATGTTGCTATCACAGAAGACTTAGAAATCAGTTCCACAGAGTGATGACAAAGAAAATCAAGGACAAAGGCACAAAATGTTTATAATAAACATTTTGTTTTGAAGAATTTATTTTCACAATATTTAAGTCTGAAACAATTCACTACTCATCCCAATACTTAGCTTATTGAGAACATCAGTGAAAAGTTCATTTTAAAACCCAAACATGATACTTTGTAACTGCAACTTTTAGGAGCATTATTAGTAAATCAGGCTTGTATTTCTTAGTCTGTCCAAAGACATTTCATACCCCCACCCCACCCCCAAAATCCAAATTAAAATACATTTTTTTATCTGCCAAATGATTGTCATTCAATAGTCATCATTACCTCTGGAAGCAGAAATTTATAATTAGTATATACCACACAAGTGAATAGTGCTTTTTGGGCACTCTGATTGGTTAACTCAGAGGTGATTATCAAGTACTATTCACCTCTGAGCAGCCGGCGCACGAGATTTTCCAATTTCTGACTGCTTGTCGGTATATTGTCACACATAGAGTAATGTTTTGGTCCACTAATTCAGCTTGTGTGGTATATACTAAAACAATTATTCACCTCAGTGTCAGTGAAAGTGGTGGATATTTACCTCGCCGCTTCGTGGCTTGGTAAATATCCACCAGTATTCACCTCCACTTCAGTGAATAATTGTTAACTATTATTGTATTACTTTAGGAAACAAAATAGGCTACAGCAGTAGTACTGATAATAGCAATAAAACAGCTGTGATTTGATAAAAACTGATTCAAAGCTGGAATATCTTTGGGAGTTTTGAATTTTAAATGCATGGATATGACGACTATGACAAAATACCTGGAAAGGGTTCAACGCTGCCATTTGGGTACTTAAATTAAACCATATAAAACAGTACTTTGTCATAACATTACAATATTTTTAGTACCAAGTATATGTGCCAGTGGAGTCAGCTCGTAGTGCTGGGGAGACAAGAAGTTTAGGCTTTTAGTCACACTATGAAGTCATCTGTCACGCCAATCACAGAGCAGTGTTGCCCCCATTATGCCAAACATTGTCTTTTGTCATGTTGTTGTAGTCTTTCATTAATACAAATGCGCAGAGGAACTATGGCATTTATATGAATTTATTTAAGGCTAATCTAGAACCCATCTAACAACAATTTTTTTGACACCTTCTGCACCTCTGTTTAATGGAACAAATGCTAAGACAAACTCAAGCGGGACCTGTTTTGGGGTTAGCCAGTTTCTTCATTGTTGGCTATTAAAACCACTTTTTAAACGTTCTAAAAAAATATACTAACTGTTTTAATTAATTCTGTAAAAACACTTGTAAGATGCTGGCTTGAACCAAAACATTTTATGCCATACAACTGCAGTATAATTATACACAACCTCAATCACAGGGTCCTCAGGAAGGAGAGGACCCTGCATGGGCATGAGGTTGAATTATACAGTTGCCAACTATCTCAAAACAGAGCAAAAGTAAAGTAAAGTAAAGTAAAACTTTATTTACACAGGGTAGCCCATTCAGCTCTAAGGCTCGTCTCCATAGGGGCCCTGTATAACACCACATAATAAAGATACATTAAAAATATTGAATAAAACACTGTGTTTGAAAGAACTGCCTACCCATTCCTTTCTGAATCATTTATTAAATGACACACATTTAAACATAAGAGGCCTTTTAGGGTCACTATAGATGTGTGTTAGGCTATTTGGAAATAAATGGATTCATTTTAAAGAAGGTCTGGCCGCAACACTGGACACAGATCTTTACAATTTTTGTCAGCCAATTATTCCCATTGGCCTTACCTGTATTAGAGACTAAATACATTTTCTTAATTTAAACTCTCTTTCTAATTTGTAATTTTAGTGTATTTTATATCTATTTTAATTTGTAACGAGTACTAAGAGTAATAATAATAACACATTTATATAGCATCATATACATGTACACTAATTATTACTCCTACAGTATAATTATTATAAAATATTACCACTAGTACAATCATTTAGTATTACTCCTACAGTATAATTATTATAAAATATTACCACTAGTACAATCGTTTATTTCTCCTACAGTATAATTATTATAAAATATTACCACTAGTACAATCATTTAGTATTACTCCTACAGTATAATTATTATAAAATATTACCACTATTACAATCATTTATTACTTTTATTCTTATTATTGGATGAACAATTTAATTTATACCAAACCAGTAGACACAGCCATCCTCAATGAACTGTTTCATTCTAAAGTCTTGTAAACAAATTTATACCATGCAACAGAAAATAGAACCAATCAGAATGCAGGAAAGCTGTTGCATATTTGTCAGTGTTCCTCTGAAACTTCCCATCATGCACTGCATTGATTGTGTAGGGCTTTGCATTTTTCGATGACATGGTATAAAATAGTTACCTGTATGCAAATCTTTCTTGTGATATACCATGGAATATCCCACTTGCCACTTGCATTTTCTTTGCACACACACACTTGCCTAAAGGCTCATCTGTATAGAGTGTGACGTCACAAATATTAGAATTTTTGAAATTATGGGATTTGTTGAGATTTTCAGAAAGACCAAGATGAAAAGTGCTAACTTGCAAAATCAGCATTTAAAGTCAAATTGGCTGTGAGATATTGGTATCGTTATGCTCTGCGGACTCCATACAAATCCTTCTAAATTTGACTTGGTTCATAACATTTATTTATGAACTACCGCTAAATAAAATTTAGAAGGATTTGTATGGAGTCAACAGAGCATAACGTTGCTAATATCTCGCTCTCAAACTGTTAGAAAATGCTGCATTTTGGCAAGTAGGTCTTTTCTATCGTGTTCTTTCTGAATATCCAAACAGATCCCCTAATTTCACAAATTTAGTTTTTGTGATGCCATCACTTAAGTACTCTATACAAAGAAAATACAAATGACTCATGATATATTCCATGGTATACCACTTGAAAGCATTGCATACTGGTAACTAGTATGCATAAAATCCAAGAGGTGGGTTCCAAATACTAACAGGAGGAGTTTGTCTAAGGAAATGTGATTTGGCATGTACTAACAATAACACATTACTGTTTGTTAAGCTTGGTTGAGCTTCTCATCGGCTAACCACAGAAGCACCTCTTTATTCTGTTCCACCAGAAGTTCCACAGTCTGCGCGATTGTTTGTTAAATGCCAAGAAACACACAGTAGTCAGTGAGAAAAGTGCAGAGGTCAGATATGACACAATGAAGGTTGCTGTAAAGGTGTACTTTTTATAAGCTGAAAAGTAATACAGTACATTGTGGATGTCAGAATAAAGCAATTTGGGAAACTGTTACACCAGATTAAGGATGAAGGTCTCATTTGTTGTTTTCATATTATCATATATTATGGCAGTGACCACCTCTAGTGTCTGTCTTAATTTGATAGTTACATTACGGGGGCATTCATAACTCAACTGTTACATCATTAATTGTAAACTGCATTACAAGCAGTCTGGCAAAGTCCCCCGGCCAGTGTTGTAATGCGCATATTTGGATTATTTCATAGAAAATGCAAAATTATAGAAATATGAAATATTATTATTATTATTATCATCATCATCATCATCATCATCATTATGTGACCATGCAGGGTCAGTGTGAAGTTTGATTGCAGTTTCACTTCTCTTCAATAATGTATTCCCAAACATTTTCACTCAATGTTTTCAGACTTAACCTTGCCTTAACCATAATTTTTACCTTTAAAAAATCCCAAAATAGGGCATTTCTGTGGAGGTGGGGGTGGAAGAGCTGTGTTTTGGATTGGTTAGTGTAAAGGAATTATTACAACAAACAATGCAAGATTTGTCCAAAGGAATTTTGTCCACCACTGTAGTCAATACTGTATGATGTTTGTATAATATTAACAATATGAAAGGAATCTTCAAGTTCACACTGCAACCAGGTGGATGATCAGACATAGTTTGATGCTACTCTGGTTTGAAGATTGATGAAAAATTATGTAACTTAAAAAGTTACAATTCACGACCCAACGTTTTGACACTCCTGTCTAGTGTCTTCATCATGGGTGATCTAATGTTGCAACAAGGTTCCTTTTATACACTTACTAATTAATGACCTTTCCTTTTGATGAGGTATAAACAGGTGCCAGGTAAAAGGCCGCCATTGTCATGGTGCAAAGGAGCGTGGGCGGAGTTGATGTGCCAAGCTGCCAAACAAAGCCGTTGATAGTATTGCTGGTCAGTGGTGATAACTTTGGAATTATCCCATGCAGTTGTATGGTTGGTTTGGTAAGCATGTTCGGACAAAGCAGAGTTTTCCTTTTTGTAAAGAAAAACTGCTTTTGATGCTCATTTAAACGTGTACCAAACTGACGTTTGGTTTGTCCGATGTACTCATGACCACAGTCATTGCATGGAATAGAGTAAACAGCGTCAGTTCGTTGTTCCTTCAACACAGGATCCTTAGGTTTAGCAAAAATATGACCTAATGTCTGAAAAGTTTTTTGGGCAACTTTAACATTATGGCTGCACAAAACTCTCATGATGGAAAACTCTGCTTTGTTGGAACATGCTTGCCAAACCAATCATACAATAATTATTGCATGGGATAATTCCAAAGTTATCACCACTAACCGGCGGTACCATCAACGGCTTTGTTTGTAAGCTTGGCACATCAACTCCGTCCAAGCTCCTTTAAACTGTGACTATATCTGCCTTTTACCTGACACCTACAGCATTTACACCTCATCAAAAGGTCATTAATTAGAGAGCATATAAAAGGAACCTTGTTGCAACATTAGATCACCCCTGATGATGACACTGGACAGAAGTGTAGAAATGTTGGGTCGTGAATTGTAACTTTTTAAGTCACATTCACCAATTTTCAAACCAGAGTAGTATCACACCATGTCTGATGAAAGGAATCTTTAGACATGGAAATACTTACTTCTGGGACACTGGTCTGGAGGCTGAAACATCAAGCAACCAAAATACACCTTGGTATAATGTTCAAGGAGTTTTGAATGCTGCTGTAATGCACAAATTGGGACATATGCGAGAGCTGTTATTATGGCGTATGCACACATGAGAAACACCAGTCGTTTAACAACTTTGTTCATCTTTTTCTTTCGCAATTCAGCTTGTTCACCAGTAACCGTGGAGACATCACAAAGCTGTATTGATGAAAGAAAATAAATAAATAAATGAATAAAGAAACGATCAGATGGATAGGCATGCATTAACAAAATTTTCCTTGTCCATAAAAATGGCACGAGAAGGGAAAATCATCTTCACTGATGCAAAACACCTCTGGTTTGGCTTGAAATGAGATCAGGTTAAAAATTCCAAGAAAAAGGGAAATTCTTGCTTTTTTTTTCTTCTTCCACCTAAAATGTCTAGATTTTTAAAACATTTAGTATTGCCTACTTTAGTCACCATTTATACAAAGGCTATGCCTGTCGATTTTGAAATAAATGTAATTAAAGGGGCAGTGGCACAAGGATTTTGCTGTTTTAGGTCAATTCTGTCCTAAAATCATTGCTTTGAGGCTTTACTTGTAAACAAAATGCTTCTATGATGAAGATATCAAATGTATTTTGTCAGCGAGGGCTAACCATAATAAATTTCTTGAAGAGTTTTTGAAGATGTAGCAACAAAACTTGAAAAAAAATAGGCCAATTTTTTCAAGTTTCAATTCATTTCCATCCTTGCCATCCATAGCAACAGGCGCCAGGAAACAGTTTCAGTACCTTCAAATAGTCTTTGATAACAACACTAGACCATTATTTTTGGAATTCAATTGATGCAGACACCTTACTAGCTTTTTTTATAAAGTTGCCAAATAGCATGACACTGCCCCTTTTAATAATCTCCACTTGCCATGAACAGCTTGTACACAACCACCAACAGGCAAGTACAACCAACTCCCAGTGAAACCTCGCTTATGAACGTTGTTGTGAAGAATTGTGCATGGGCAGCAGTTGGCCAGCAAAGTCGCATGTTCATAACATTGTATGGTGTAGTCTTTGAGCCCAGTACAATGCCCACAGGTATGCATGGCAGTAACCAGCAGACCAAGGAGGACACCAGATGTGCAACTTTGTATCTGTTGCCCTGAAGGCTGACAAGACTTTCAGAATAAACCATCTGGAAGAAATTAAAGTTCACTTAGTAGGTGAGGGGAATGAACAAGTTTAGTTAGCATGGGGTTGGGGGGAGGGGAAAATTGGTGCAAACTTAAAGTGCCCATAGCCCCAAATTTTTTCCAATAAATTAAGTCTTTGCACCTGTTCAAAACACATTGCGCCTTTTTTTTAAACCAAATCTTCACTTTTTTAAGGCTGTAAAAGTTATGAGCTAGTAAAGGGCATGCATATGGGTCTGTTCCTGATTTGATGTCACAAACTAATTTGCATTGCATTAAGTCTGTAAACATGCATGCAAAGCTTCAGGAATGGACCCATGCCCTACTGACTCAGTCATGTACCAAATAATGATGCTAAGTTTATCATAAGGATTGAAGCCCATAAAATAGCCCAAAACCAGAAATAAAGGGCGCTATCCATTTAGGCAAAAATTCCGGTTTCAATTTCCAAAATTCCCAGGTGTCAAATGGAATGGGTTTTCCCACTTCAGTGGACTCTCTTTTCATTGGTATAACACAGATTCCGCCATCTTGCCTTCAGCATCTCACTGCAAAGGAAACTGGGGGAGCGGAGTGTCTCACCAAAATGAAATGTCAAATGGAACAGAAAATATCCAGCAATTCCAATATTTCGGGAAATGGACAACGTCGAGAGGTTGACCAAAATTTTTGAGATGAACTTTCTGGAAATAAACAGATAGATAGATAGGTAGACAGTTTATTAAATCAATACATAGCAACCCAAAGGCTGAATTGCATATTTACAAAAACTAATTACATGTAATTATATACAATAGAGCGCTTTTCAATTTAGTGTCGTAACACCAAAACCAAAGCAATTACTCTGACCAATCACCACAGACGTAAGCAGTGCAATGAGCCAATCAGAATACAAAGCAATTACAAGTAGCCAACGCAAAGTGTGGGAAAATATGCACGTGCAAGTCACGATTGGTTTTGGTTTTGCTTCTCATTGGTTGAGAAAGTGGTGCGAGTTTTCTTGGCCAATCACAGTGCAAAGCAATGCAAAACCAAAGAAAAATCAGAATTACTTTCGACACTCAATTGAAAACCGCTCTAAATACCATTTAAAATTAGCCATATGAATGATGTATAAAATTTACAATTAACCCATTGACTACCGGCAGTTTTTACATTTTCGGAGTGATTTTCCACCTATAAACGATGAATAGCAATTCGTGACTCTTTATTTGAACTACCAGGGAAAAGTGGTGCTGTCCTAAGCCACCGAAGGCTCAAGGTTTCTGAAAACGTCATTTTGACGTAGCTATTTTTTATCCGTGAAGCGACAACAATGGCCCAAGTTCGGTTTGCTTGCGATTTCTGCTAAATTTACAGCCATTTTTCATCTTTAGCGGCTGCCTGATGTGCATCATTAAGCATGACGGTAGCTAAGAGTCCACTTTCTCAAAGAATCGAGCAAGGTGATGTACTTTGTTGTTGAATTTGGCCTGTTACTCGACGAACTGGGAATTTGGCCGGTTGAACACTTAGTACCTTTGGGACTCGACTATTGATGAATTTCTCGACCTACCACCACAAACATATTTTGGAATTTCTGTGTACTGAAGATGACCACGAGCAGGAAATTTTGGCGGTAGGTCGGAGTGACTGTAGACTTAGTTTATATGTGAAAGAATTGGGGGAAGGAACGGGCGCTGTCAAAAATTCTCGTTAGTTCCCAGCATGCAATGCGCTCAAGATGTTGAAAATGTCGGGAAGGCCCGAATGCACTGGAACAAAAGGCTGTCTCTACGCTCGGGAGAAGAATATGAACAAAAAAAGTCATTTCTAAGCTAGAAAAAGGACTGAATTTCATTATGATGGTTGAATTTTGGTTTTTCGACGATGATTTCCTTAAAAAACATGAAGGCAAAAAGGGGCATTTTTGTTGTTTCTCTTTGACGTTAAAAACGGCCAGTTTCGTTCTTGTCCAAACTCAAAAGGCCATATTTGGTAAAAATCACTACTTTTCTTGCATTTATTGGATATCCAAATTTAAAGGGCATTCCATTTCGTGCTAACAACTAACAGTTAAGGCAATATTCGTGCCACTGAGAAAGTTCCAATGTTTTGAAGCATGGGAGTTTTTTACAGCCGGTTTTGGCCGGCACGGGTGCCAATGGGTTAAAAAACAAAAATAAGCATTAAATTACTAAGTGTTCAGTTTGAAAATTTCAAATAATTATACTTAATACTCGCAGCCATCATAAAAGTTGGGAATCTTGAAGGACCGATTGCGTCTAAGCAAAAAAGCTGAGTGGTTTGGCGCTGGTACGCATCAATAATAATTTATTAAAAAATGTCTTACTGCAAATGGCTTCATAATAGGCATCGACCTTAGGGATATTTGCATGCTCTAAGGCATCGCTGTACAATATCCCTGGATAGATAATTGACAAAGCCCTTTTCTGCACCTTTTCTATTTCGTACTTGAGATACAAGGGCAGAGCTTGATAAACGTTCCATTTGCTTCTGAACAGAAAATTCCTGAATTTTTGACCAAATGGATTGTGTCGAGCCCAAAGACTTAATGTTATTGGAATAGGTGCAAAGTTTTATATTATTAGAGGAGAGCAATATTTTGGGGTTATGGGCGCTCAAAGACCTTTTTAGAGTTTGCGATTTTGTGGTGTTCATCATTCTCTGGTAAAATTACGCTTTCCTTTACAATTTCTAGACTCTCTTCGGGTTGTGGTCTGGGTGTTTGACTTTTTTGGGCCCAGCTTTAATCTCTTTAATCTACAATAATTGCATTTTTCTGGATCTCACAATGTAGTCTCAATTCCACTTCCCTGCCAACCTCCCAGAAGGGGGAATATCTAAGTATGAATATCTCTCATGGGGGAACAGGGATGGCGCAGTGGTGAGAGCACTCGCCTTCGACCAGTGTGTTCCAGGTTTGATTCCTGGACTCAACATCATAATTATGTGGGTCGAGTTTGTTGCTGGTTCTCTTCTCTGTTCTGAGGTTTCTTTCCAGGTACTCCGGTTTTCCCCTCTCCTCAAAAACCAACACTTCTAAATTCCAATTTGATCTGGAATGCTTGAACATTTAATACATGAGCCCCCTGCTCGGGAGATTGGGCAACCACTTCTCATGCTATCGAGTTTAAATAAATTGATTTTGACTTGATTTGATTGATCATGCTCTTAATTGTCATCTCTGCGTTTTGATGAGTATGACTGATAGCTTGAGGACATAGTTAATCCCACAGAACTGGATGGACCTGCATGATTCCACTCGAATATCATTGTAGAAACAGAAAATGCAGCATGGTAGCTTTCACAGGTACAATGCACATTTGCTACACTGAATTTAGTGCTCATAAAACCTACTGTAAGTTCCCTGTAAAACTCATTCAATTGTGAGAAGACATATTAGGAGTTCAAATTTTAAACCTTTTTTTCTGAGAAATGCATGGCTAGTGGACTCATAATGCCTGCACTTCATGGATATCTTCCTTAGTTAAAATTGTAATCATTTCTCTGTATTCATTGTAGCTTCACATGCTTGCTAAATTTGGTGATGGCACATCTATTTGGGAGACTAGTTTTACATTTAATCCAGTAGGTAAAGCAGTCCTACCAACCACAAATTGTGCCAACAAATCTAGAGGATAAACGTAGTGCTCACTATAATATGCAGGATGTACCTGAACCAAATTGATACTATAAACAAGAAACCAAAGCGCCAATGCTCCTTGGCAATAGTGAATCAATATTCCTTGTACAGTGCAAAATGTGGTGGGATGTTTATGAGCCTCAGCAAGAAATTCTCTGGTGCAGAATGCCTTCTTTCTTCCCATGCCATTAGACAATGCAATGAGGAAACCTAACAAAAATAAGAACAGGTTACTAAAGGTGACCAAGAGCCACAGGAGGCCTTCACTGTGGGAACTCAGCAGCCCTAATGATTAGTATCCACTTTCACTGTACAATATGACCATTTGAAGGGCTGGGGGCATAAACTGCCTATGTGTAATTTTAGGCCGTTTTTCGATTTTGCTCAAAACTGGCTGAAATTTTGCATGTGACCTAGGATTGAACTTAATATATATATTTAGCCAAGCCTAAAAGCGGAGCTCCAAAAGCATTCTTTTTCTACTGGCATTTACATATAGTGTGCTGGTCATATCACCCATCTGACCTCACTCAAGCTACAGACCCAAGGCTGTAAAAAATAGTATGGAAAGGTGATCTGAGCCAGTGTCACAGTGGATTTGGACCCCCCGCAGATTTGCACCCTCCAGTCCAGATCTGCTTGTGGATCAGATTTGGACCCCCTAGTCCAGAACTGCTAGCAGATATGAACCCCCTTTTACGGATTTGGACCCCCACCCCTCCTAAAAACAAGCATTCTATTCAGTAAGGTAATAAAAATTCCTTTGCAAATTGAGTTTGGGGATGTTAAAAAGCAAAAAAAATATATTGAGGTAGGTTTTTAAAAAAAAAAAAATCTTTAATACTTTGTGTAAAAAAGAACCTGCAACGCTAGTTTGCATCTATAAATTTTTAAAACAAAACATTTCTTAACATCTTAGAGCAATACCTAAGGACAGGTCTGTTTCCCCGTTTAACTGTAGGCTACTTAGTTATGGTTTAGAGCCACTAGAAATTGGTGGAGAAGCCTGGTGAATGCTATTTTGAATCAGTATCCGACATCAGACATATAGTGATTCAGATCATCACTTCATAATGAATGCAATTTCAGTTATCCAAAGCCTCCCATGAGATGGTTGGAAATCAGAAATTGTGTATCCTCTGGATATATGTATGCATGAAAAAAAATTATGAAAGAAAGATACATGGAAATCAATAAAAATATTTAGATGATATGCATTAAGGCCAAGATATTTCTTTTGATCAGTTACTTCTTGACCTTACTATCGCAAAAAACTGCTTGCTGACATTAAGCTCATCAATCAATGCACCTACAGTGTTTTCAAAAAGAAATCCAGCTGCATTTCAGGCCAGCCAAGTGCAAGACTAAGCAACTTGATAATATAATATTGGGCATTTGGTTGATATCACTATCAAGGTAATTAACAATGTAGTATGAGGATTTAAGGTAATGATTCACCAAAGCAAAAGTGCTGGAAATCCGTGTTAGCAATCTTAACTTGATTTTCTATTTTGCAAGAAAGGTAAGGACTAGTCTCACATTTCTCCATGTACATTTGAAATTGCACAACATACTTCATCAAACATCAAAACTCCCATTACACATTAGTGCCAAATGTCATCCAAACATACCACAAGATTGGTGTGACCAGCTATGAATAAAATTAATTGAAAGACTGCATGCAGGGGAAGGAAGTCCAAAGGATTAATGAGAATGAGACATTAATGAGACATTAATGAGAAAAAGCTTACTTTAAGTTTAGTAATGCTTTGTCATGCGAATACATCTAAGTTGATACAAAAAAAAGGTGCATGACTGGAGAATAATTGGGAGGAAGTAAATTCCCATACAAAGAATATTATCTAATACAGTAATAGCCCACGTATAAGAACCTGGGTTTTAAGAACCTGTTAAGCTAAAATTTTCATTTTAAGCCCCCTCCACATAAGAAGCTATTAAGGCTAAAATTTTAAGTTAGGTTCTTATCAGTGGGGTTGCTGTAAAAGTGTAAAGGTAGAAACTGCTGAATGAGTTTCTTTGTTATGTTTTGTTAAGGACATATACTGTACCTGCAGTGAACTAGCTATAGGCATTTCTCTATGGTACAAATAAATGATTTATACTGTATTATGAGATGATATTTATCATATGTATAGTATATTCAGATAAAATTCTTATGAAAATTTAAGAACCTATTTTAAGAACCTTGGTAGCCTAAATTTGCTTTCAGTACCATTTATATAAGAATCTATTTAGGCTAAATTAGAAAATTCTGGTTCTTATACGTGGGCTATTACTGTACTACACATTCTAAAAACTAAGAGGTGAAATTTAAACGTGGCCCAAAGCTAACCTAATCAAATTAAATCAAATACTTGTCTCTTACAAGTCACCCCTGCTTTGAGATTGACACTAAAAATAAAGAAGTAAAATTGAAATACAATCCAACGCTAACCTAAATAAATTACATACTTGTCACTCACAAGCTACATCTGATTTAAAATTGACACAAATAATGTAATAGATAGGACTTAAAACTGCTTAAAGAAGGTGCATGCATGATGTTCGATGGAACACCATTCCAGTCTGGTATGTAGCGATTATAAAAAGAAAAGCTGAAGGCCATATATATATTTAGCCAGGCCAAGCCTAGAATCGGAGTTGCACACTCTCACCGAGCAACTTCGCATGGCTTTATTTGGGCCAGTTTAATTTGTGTCCAAAACAATTGAGCAGCAGCAGGGAAAACGAAGAGTTTTCGATAGCAAACGTTTGCAAAAAAAATACAGACATTCGTGAGTCCTAACTACTTTCAGATGAAAGCGTAACGGAATTCAAAGCAGATTAAAAGAAACAAACACTACAAGCGAACAAAGTACGATGCGAGTGTTATGCTGGAAGAAGGAGAAGGTGGAGAAATTAAACAAGACTAGCTTGTAATAATAATAGCTTGTACTGATTAGTCTAGAAAAATCGGTATTTATTTTGACATTAATGTCCGTAGAAAAGACAATAAAGGGTAAAAACTGATCGTTAAGAGTAGTCAACAGGAATTGACCGTGGTTCAGAAACAACAGAACAACAAACACGAGTATTACAAGAAAACAAAGCAGAATACGAATAACATTTCTTCGAAGATTCTTGGAGAAGGTGGAGAAATTAGACAAGTAACAAAAATTGCTTAGCAATTTTGACATAAATGTCCGTAGAAAAGACAAAAAAGAGGTCCACACCTGATCGTTTAGAGAGTCAACAGGAATCGCTGAGGCAGCAATCACTCGCAACGCGACAGAGCTGAATAATAGCGCCATTTCCCACAAAATCTTTCCTTGGCTGACACAAAATGCTAAAGAGCTTTAATAGTTTTACTGGTAATTACCATGTCTTCCGAAGAACCTTCTTCAATTAATGATTCTCAGTAGCAAAGCGTCATCCAGTTAACGAAGAAACCGCTTGCCAAACCACACCAGCATTTCTCTCGCAGACCCGTCCAATATAAAATTTATCAAAGCCAGCCCAGCCTGTCAACCGTGTTTTTAACATCCAAACACTGATTCTTACCGTTTCAAACAAATTAAGACGACATGTTTATAGACGGCGAAACTTAATATTGTTGTTTACAGGCCGCTTTCGACGAAGATCTCTAAAACGTTTTTCAAATTTTGACAACTTTATGTCAGATTTTGAGACGTGCACATGCACATGCATTTGATCGGCTTTTTCTTACTCGAGTTTTAATGCTTAATTTTACGAGGACTCATTGTGATTATGTGTTATTAAGATAAGGACAAAAGTTTCTTAACGCTGTTGAGGTACCAAGGTCGAAAAACAGTCAGCCAAGCCGAGTAAAACCACTCGTTAGCTTGCAAAGAAAACAACGTAACAAAAAAAACCAAACAATTCAACTACTTCTTTGCGTCCAAAACGAGTACAGATGATTGTTATTTACATCCATTCGAGAGAAAAATACAAGTTTCATCCCTGAACAAAAGTAACAACGATTAAACCAAATGTTAAGCTTCTATTTATTTAATTTACCTCACTGTCCTGCGCTGTGTTGTAGAGGTTTCTACCACTTGAAAATACGTAAGCTTCAGTAAAGTAAAAACAAGCATCCGCAAAAATAGCAAACGGTTTGTCCAAAGAAAGAGCTTTTTCCACAGAGTTTGAGCTACTCCTTCCTCCCATTAACACAGGTGAACTGTTAAGTGACCTTTCTTAGTGAGATGCAAGATGCCACGGTAAAGTGAAAGCCCTTGAAGCGTTCAATTATACTGTTTTCAACCGCACAATCGATCCAAGTTTGAAGCTTTTCTTGAGAAAAATCGCTCTTCCCTTCATCACTTGAAAATTCACGTTCCGGAGTATCTTTTGACAAGTTCTTGATTTTTATGCTTTTTACGTGAATTTAAATACAAACTTCGATCGAAGATGAAGTTGTTTTGCTCAAAATGAAGAAACCAAGCGAATGTGAAATTACGAGCCGCAGAAAGCGCGCGAAAAATTAAGCCTCGATTTTGTTTGGGTGTCCCACACCTGGCTTGAGCCTGCGATCAAATCGAAAGCAAGTACCTGGTCAGCGGTCAACTTCAAAAAAACAGCTGACCTCGATGAGGTCTCAACTTGAGCCCGCGATATGGTCACGTGACACTGGTCAGCGGATACCTTGTTTTGACAGGTGTCAATTGGCTATAAGATGGATGTCCAGTATCAAAGACTTACGCTGTAAACTAGCTGGTCAGCTGGGCCAGGTGGAGTATGGCTGCCATGTTGGATTATTATGATTATTATTAGGATATTATTAGTTATTGGGCAACTCCACCGTCGTCGTCGTCGTCGTCGTCGTGCGCGCCCACGAGCAATACCGCTAGCCATTTTTACCATGAGAAAAGCAGTTGACGGGTTTCTATAGGTATGGTGCTCCGCTTCGCGGCCCTTCGGGCCGCTGGAGCTCCGCTAAAAATGTTGCCCCAGACTTTTTTCTCTGATTTGCACTTCATTTTCGAGAAATAACCTATGCAAAAAACCTGTCAGCTGTCTGTTAAACCAGAAACAAAAGAAAGCTATTGTTTTTCTTGTAACAACGAAATCAGCGAGGCGGAAAAGACGGGTGATAAAGCTTACATTATATTGGCAACTCAGTAAGTTTGCGCTGGTGGCGCAGTCAATAAAGTGTGGGACGTGGAGTGAAACCATAGAGTGGTAAGTTGCATGGTTCAATATCTGCAGAAGATTATTTTCGGTTACCCTTTCTTTTTTCTTTTTTTTTTTTAATCTGAGCACCTTGTAACTAGCTTTGGACCTTGAAATTGCCTCTTTCGTGCTTTAAATCGCCGGAACATGGCAGCCACCTATTTTTGAATCTGTGCGCAAAACAAACCGCTAAAAAAAGTGAAGAAAATACCTTTCGTTGACTGAGCAATTTTTTTCATGTGACCTTCAATGTATTTAGTTTATAATGCCTTGGTGTTTTTTTTGCCGGTTTGCTGCACTTCATTTTTGAGAGAAAAACAAAGCCAATGTGGTGGAAAATACAGGTTTTAAAGCTTACATTATATTACTTACTCAGTAAGCTTGTGCTGATAGTGCAGGCGATATCAAAGTCTGCGATGCGACTTGAAACTTTTGAGTGGTAAGCCGCGTGGTTCAATTCTCAAAGGAAATGTTTTTAGAGTGCCACATATATATATCCACACACACACATATATATATATATATATATATATTTTTTTTTTTTTAATTTTTTTTTTTTTTATGGCTTGGTGTTTTTTTGCCGTTTTACATTTCGTTTTCGAGGAAAAAAAAAACGAAGGCAAACTTTCGAAGAATCACTAAATGGGAGCAAGGAAGCGGAACCAAAGCCGCATTCCACCGATAACTTAATAAAGTGATCCGCCTTCGCAAATAGCACACGTCCTTACGATATGATGCTGTTTGCGTGGTAGCTTGGTCAACACCTCATTTTTCTCTCTTTCTTCCTTGCATTTGATGACAGAGATTAATTTCATAAAGCTTTCGTGTGCCTTTGCATGCAACATTCAAGTGACAGCTAAAACCAACTTAATGCTCAATGTTTACATGATGTCGGCTTCCCAAAAGAACGTCTTGTTTATAAACTAGAATGGCCAAATAAAACACTCACAAATTAAATTTCAAGTTTGATTTCTGAATTATTTTGTATCATTGAATATTTTCACTAAAATTACACGCTTGACCACGACAAACATGTTAACTCTTAAGCAACAGGTGAGAACTAGTGTGCTAATAATATTTGTTGAGGTGACGAGTCGTAAAGGTGTAGATTTCTGCAACATTATTCTTTACACAAGACGTTCTATGAGCGTTAACTCAGGATACTTTTGTGCTCCAGAAGCCGGACGCACGCTTTCTGATTCTCGAGACTATCCAGCCAATGGTTTGCTTTTGGGATCACATAAGGCCTTTTTGTTCACGTATGAGCAAAGCTCGTTAAACCGTTTTGAGAGTTGCCATCCATATTCGTTGTCAGCTGTTGTTGTTTACTTCTAAATTAAGTGGCAACATCTGGAGTTTTTTCTTTTGGCAAAGCTTGAAAACATTCACTTAGACACTTCTCTTAACATATTGGATATTCAAAACTCGAAAACACAAGGCGAATCGTTTCCGTGTATGTGACATGTTTCTCAGAAGCAATCCAGATGTCACGCATTGTAAAAAGAACTTGAAATTCAAACTGCTCTATTTTCAAAACAAAGCGTGTTACTTGGTTTAAAATGTCATTTACCTGATGAAGGTAAAAAATCTAAATGTTTAATTTTAGTTTTTTTTTTCTGACATCACGTGAAAACCAAAAATTCGCAAACTTGTCTCTAAATATAGAACTGTCACAGCGATTGAGTTGTGGTATAATCCGGATCAAATTACATCAAAACAACTTTGCAATTTTCTAAATATAGAACTGTCACAACATTCTAATTCAAGTCGATACTCACAGCACGTGCGAGGCTTCCAACCTTGTCTTAAATTCGGCGGCAGAACACCCTTCGGGGAACAAAGCTACTTGAAGCTTTAAGCCCAAAGGGTCCAAACGCAGGCTGACTCAATTTAGTCAATTGCACATACCTTAAAAACATGAGTAAGTTTTTACTATGATCCGACTTTTGTTGTTCCGATCCTCATTTTGCCAGTCCGATCCAGACCTGTCCAAATTTCTTTAATGCGATCTATCTATCTATCTATCTATCTATCTTCCTGTATGGCAACCCCTTCTAAGGAGGATTATTTGCCGGGCGGTCAGTAAATAAAATACATATGTGAAAAAGACTAATAATAAATAAATAAATAAATAGATAAATAAATAAATAAATAAATAAGTAAGTAAATAAATAAGTAAATAAAATAAGTAAATAAATAAATGAATAGATAAATAGATAAATAAATAAATAATTGTAAAAGGAAACTGTACAGTGGCTAAACTAATGGGTCAGATTTGAGATGCGAGAATGGAAAATGGCACTAGAGTTACAGTTAACAAATAAGTGCGGCGGGATATTGTTCCACTGCAAAATAGTTCTTGGGAAGAAGGAGAGTTGGTGGGATTTTGTTTTGCAGGTTATGGGGCGGATGGTGTGGTCATGGGTGTGGTGAGATCTTCTGATAGGGTCCTTTAGTTGATCTCGGTTGCAGGCGACAAGTCCATTTTTTATTTTGTATAGTAGAACCAAATGTGCATCACATCGCCTCTGCAGTAGGGAACGCCAGCCAAGCTCCTGGAGCATGTCTGAGACACTTGCTGTTGAGTGATACCAGCACAATGTCCACCTAGCTGCTCGGTGCTGAACCATCTCCAGTCTGTAAG
Organism: Pachyseris speciosa; assembly: GCA_016490735.1. Classification (NCBI taxonomy): domain Eukaryota; kingdom Metazoa; phylum Cnidaria; class Anthozoa; order Scleractinia; family Pachyseridae; genus Pachyseris; species Pachyseris speciosa. The sequence continues at coordinate 372,728 of JAEMWC010000645.1, forward strand.
ATCCGTTGTTTTCAATGCCCTGCCTTGGATCCCAGATGCTCGAACAGTACTCAAGCTGGGGTCTCACAAGGCTGAAACATGCTTGTTGTTTCAATGCGCATGACTTAACTCTAAGGTTCCTTTTTAGAAACCCTAAAGTGTGATTAGCTTTAGCAGTGGCTTTTCCAATCTGGGCATTCCATTTAAGGTCATGAGATAGTTCGACTCCAAGATACTTTGCACTTTTTACAGATCTTAAGATTTTGCCATGAAGAGTGTAATCAAAATAAATGACTGTTTTTTTCCTTGATATGCGCAGTACTTCGCACTTCTCTGGGTTGAATTCCATTAACCATTCTCTTTCCCATTCCTCTAGCCTGTTTAGGTCTGCTTGTAACTGAGTGCACTGTTCATCAGAGTTGATCGTAAGATACATAACTGTATCGTCAGCAAAGAGGTGCACTGTAGCGTTGACATACTCAGGTAGATCGTTTATATATACAAGGAATAGAGTTGGGCCAATAACTGACCCTTGGGGAACCCCTGAGAGGACATCATGATAAGAGGATTGAGTCCCTTCCAACACAACCTACTGTTGACGACCCTCAAGGAAGCAGGAAATCCACTGTAGGGTATTACCACGTACTCCATAAAAGTCCAACTTAGATATTAGTTTCTTGTGGCAGACCTTGTCGAAAGCCTTGGAAAAGTCCATTATTATTAGATCTGTTTGCGCTCTTGCATTTACATTGGCTTGTAATGTTGATGTTAGCTCAAGCAGTTGGGATTCACAAGATCGGCCATGCCGAAAGCCATGTTGGAGATCGTATAGTATATTATGCTCTGTAAAATATGTTGTGAGCTCACTGGTAATAATGTGCTCCAACAACTTGCTGCATATGCAAGTAAACGATATGGGGCGGTAGTTTCCTGGGCAGTCCCTATCTCCTTTCTTATAAACTGGTGTTATCATAGCCAATTTCCAGTTGTCTGGTACAGCACACTGGCAGAGAGACTCTGAAAAGATTTTCTTTAGAGTAGGAGATATGGGTATTGCCAGCTCCTTTAACACTCTTGGTCTTAAGCCATCGGGACCTCCTGCCTTACTTGGATTTATGTTTTCAAGGAGTTTTTTGATACCCTCAGCACTAATAGTGATATCAGGCATATCAGGATATGGGCTGCAGGTGTCACGAGGAAGATGTGAGTCCATAGTTACAGGGGTGAATACTGACTGGAATGTGTCATTTAACACTTCAGCCTTTTGGGCTGCATCAGTAACTTGGAGGCCATGCTTTTTCAAGGGAGGTATTCCTGTAGCATCTGATTTGGAATGTTTGATAAAGGACCAGAAGCGCTTACTTGCTGCAGGAGCATCATTGCTGTCAGTTGGTGTTATTATACCCTCAAGATAATTCCAGTATGCAGCTCTTAGTTTCCTTTGAATCACATGTTTAAGTTCTTTATACCTTGGATCTTTCTTAGCATGTAGTTTATCCCTTTTCCTCATTAGCCGTTTTATTTCTGAGTTAATGTAGGGTAGACCGTTCCTTTTCCTGGCTTGTTTACATGGTATGTATTTACTGATGTTTCGAAGGAGTTCACACTTAAATGAGTTCCATACCTGGTTTACAGGAATGACAGACCCATCAGGGTTTATAGATGTAAATGATTCACTGAAGGACTGCATATGTAGCTTTAGACCGACCCAGTCAGCCTTGTTATACAAGAGTATTTTACAAGGCTTCTGCTTGTTCACTATAGGACTGATGTTACCCTCAACATACACGATATCATGATCACTGAGACCTGGGATAGCTTTGACCTTGTTTATCAATGACTGATTATTTGTGATGAACAGATCTAGGGTGCTGTTTCCTCTTGTGGGTTCTGTTACTAATTGCGACAGACCACAATCATCCAGCAGATCTACAAGCCTTGTTGTTAAGCTTGGGTATGAGCAGTTTGGGAGTAAGCAGTTGTTTTCCCAGTTATAACCTGGGAAATTCAGGTCCCCAGCAATCCAGACATGTGAGTTTGAATTGTTCATTTTCATGACTGACTGTTCAAAACAGGCAAGACTCCTCTCGTCTCCTTCATGAGGCTTATAATAAGCACACACATACAAGCTTTTACAGCCCACTAAGCAGATTTTAACCCAAAGTATCTCACAGTCTGTTTCTAATTCATGTTCTCTTGAGCAAACAAATTCATCAGACACTGCAATAAGCACCCCTCCTCCCACTGAGTGTTCCCTGTCACGTCTAAATACACTATATTGTTTTGCCAGGTCATGAGAGAATATTTCACCAGTAGTAATATCACTGGTAAGCCATGATTCCGTACAAACAATAACATCAGGCTGAGTGCTCTCCACAAGATTGCAAAAGTCCACTTTCTTCTTATTGAGTGATCTAGCATTTAGATTTAGAAGATGGATTGGACGACAAGATGACTTGTTGGACATTTGGGAAGTGCACTTATAATTAGGCGAGGAGGTGGCGAGTGGGATGGGGCTTGCAATTGATCTTTGTTCAGAGGTAGAGCCAGATGTTGACAGGGCTTCAAACACATTTCACAAATCTGTGCTACGGTAAGAATAAACTGCTGAGTAGTTTGGGCAGTTGCATGAGCAGCACACCCATGAAACACCACTTGAATTCAGGGCGCCGAGTGTTGAGCGTCCAATCTACTGGCAAGCAACATGAAACCAAATACCGCATTCGTCACAACAAACTCCTTGGTCTCTCCATGTCACGCGGTGATCACATAAACCACAGTTAAATCTTGAGCTAGGGCCTGGATTGGTTGAAATATCTCCACAAGCAAGCAGTATCCCCGCAAGGAACCTCAAGCTGAGTCGATAGGGCGCCATATTGGAATCCTTCTTTTCGTGTCGGATATTACTTCTCAAGAAGGCTTCGCCACTAAGATTTAGTTGTGCATTTCTAAGCGTTAATAATCCCCATTGGAGGTTGCAGGAGGCAACTGGGAGTTCATTTGACAATGGAGAGATTTTGTAGCGGAGAAATATCGCCAAACATAACAGAATTACAGGAGCAATGAAATGTGTGGCCGCCATGATGCGACGACTGCTGACCAGTCGGCTGTGATCCTGTGTTGTCAACGACCGTCTCGTTAGTAAGAGGAAAGTAAACAACAACAAAAAAACAAACCAAACAAACAAACTAAGGACAATTTGCACAGATGCAGGATTTGAACTGATGGCATGGAAAAGTACTCATTGCCCGAAGTAAATGCAATCTCCACTGAGACACTGAAGTAATTTACACTGCACTGAGAAACGTTCAGGAATTTCGTGGTTTATATTCAGCATAAGTTGAGTATAAACATTCCATCAATTCAAGAGAAGAAAGATAAGCTTCTTTGGACCAAAAAAAACTGACAAATGGAATGGAAAATAGAATGGAAAAAATTTAACGAGGAGTCCTCGAACTCGGACAATCTGCCTCTGAAAAGAAACTGCGGTGCTGTGTTGGTGGGAGAGCGAAACACAAAAATTTGGTTTTATCAACAGAATTGACCACCGCATAGGAATTCGGGTTCTACAAGCTGACGTTTCGAGCGTTAGCCCTTCGTCAGAGCGAATCTCCACCTAGCCACGATACCCTAAGTACGCGTTCACCGGAATTTTCACATTATTTATAGAATAATGCTGCAGAAATCTAAACCTTCCCGACTCGTCGCCTTGAAAAATATTATTAGCACACTAGTTTTCACCTGTTGCTTAAGCGTTTACCACGTTTGTCGTCAAGCGTGTAATTTTAGTGAAAATATTCAATGATACAAAATAATTCAGAAATGAAACTTGAAATTTAATTTGTGAGTGTTTTATTTGGCCATTCTAGTTTATAAACAAGACGTTCTTTTGGGAAGCCGACGTCATGTAAACATTGCGCATTAAGTTGGTTTTAGCCATGACTTGAATGTTGCATGCAAAGGCACACGAAAGCTTTATGAAATTAATCTCTGTCATTAAACGCAAGGAAGAAAGAGAGAAAAATGAGGTGTTGACCAAGCTACCATGCAAACAGCATCATATCGAATTAAGGACGTGTGCTATTTGCGATGGTGGATCACTTTATTAAGTTATTGGTTGAATGCGGCTTTGGTTCCGCTTCCTTGCTCCCATTTAGTGATTCTTCGAAAGTTTGGCTTCGTTTTTTTCCTCGAAAACAAAGTGTAAACCAGCAAAAAAACACCAAGCCATTATTAACTAACTACATTGAAGATCACATGAAATAAAAAACAAAAAAAAAAACAAAACAAAAAAAGAGGGAGAGAGAGAGATCTGTGGCACTCTGAAAAAACTTCCTGTGAGTATTGAACCACGCGGCTTACCACTCAAAAGTTTCAAGTCGCATTGCACACTTTGACATCGTCTGCGCTATCAGCATGAGCTTACTGAGTAAGTAATATAATGTAAGCTTTAAAACCCGTATTTTCCGCCTCTTTGATTTTGTTTTTTTCTCAAAAACGAAGTGCAGCAAACCGGCGAAAAAAACACCAAGGCATTATAAACTAAATACATTGAAGGCCACATGAAAAAAATTGCTCAGTCGACGTAAGGTATTTTCTTTGCTTTTTTTAGCGGTTTGTTTTGCGCACCGATCAAAAATAGGTGGCTGCCATATTCCGGTGATTTAAAGCACAAAAGAGGCAATTTCAAGGTCCAAAGCTAGTTACAAGGTGCTCAGATTAAAAAAAAAAAAAGAAAGAAAGAAAGAAAGAAAAGGAGAGAGAGATCTGTGGTAACCAAAAATAATTTTCTGT
>JAEMWC010000645.1:380000-497500 GCA_016490735.1 Pachyseris speciosa
TGAAATTCAACATACTACAAGTATCTTATAGCTAGCAAGACTTTACACTCACAGTTGTTTGATTCTGATCCAAGTTGCCAAGATGATGACAAACCCAAGCAAGCTTATGGAAATTGAAAAGTTGTCTACCACTTTCAGAACAAAATCTTCAGCATGCGAAAATGGCACCCAAAGGCAAGGTGGCTCACACATCTTATGCTTTGGATTCCACACAAGAGGATGGTTACATGGCGTAATAGGAGGGGGCATAAGGCTGACAAAAAAATGAAAAATTAAGAAAAGATTAATGTGATATCCACTGCCATTAGTCATTCACAGGTCTTTAGGACATTTTTTAGTCTCTGTCAATGCAACACAACAAGACAACCAAGGACATATATGTAGCTATTGCAAGAGAAACATGATGAGTAATTTAAATTAGATTATAATTTAAGGTAAGTTCAGAGACATTTTCAATTTGTTGTGGCAAGTCCCACCTCTAAATCAAATGATAAAGCATACAGGGATGTGTTCTTCTGAAACAGGTTATAGAAACCAAAAGAGTTTGGTCTACAAAACGGTATCATTACCCCAGGATAGCAACTGAAAATTGAACACTTCTTAAGCAGAAGTGAAAATAGCCTGCATACAGGCTCTTCATTTGGGCAACACAGAGAGGATTTTTGCCTTGATTAATGGCTCACTGTCAAAAGCTACGGGGTGAGCGAAGCAAAGGAAGAGCCTCCAACAGTCTTTTTTGTGATTTGAGATCAGCCCCTTTTCCGCTTTCAAGACTAATCTGTCACATCTTCAAAGTGGAATGAACCAATCAGAAAAACTCGGAAATGACCCTTTGGGTTACCGTTCATTTAACCATGTCAATAGCGACGCGCACTAATGACGTCACAAAATTGGAGCCCCCCGGGTGACTCAGACAAACAAATTGCTTTTCTTTCAGAGCGTGAGTTGAAATTATGTCGTTCGCAAGCAGTTTTCGTCGCTCTTTAACCGTTCTGACCAAAGATGACAATGTTCCCTTCTCCAGATTTGGAAGAGAACCAGAAGACAACACTGTGGGGCAGTTAAAATGGTGGTTGAAGTGGAGGGGTTTGAAATTGAGTGGAAATTGCGATGAACTTGTGACCGACTGCATAAAGAGTGGACATCACCGCACTCTTGATCCAAGTAATGAAGGAACCTCCTGAGTTGGGATAACTGCGGAAGAATGGCATTTTGCATGTCTCTATATGTTAACCTTACATAAATCAGCTGAATGAATGCAATGAAAATTTTTCGTACATGGGATTGTTCGATTTTCCTTTGTGGAGACAGATAAAAAGTCTCTCTCTTATCGAAAACTCACTTTTTCGACCAGTTTATTCATTTTCCGTTGCAGAAGAATCCTTACAGGTCCAATAGTTGATGGTATGCAAAGGGAAAACGTGGTCGAGAAAATTAAGCAGAACCTATTTGTGTGATCATGCAATGAAGTGTTTCGTAAGATCGAGCTGGAATCCGCCAGCATTAAGTTTCATCACTTCGATCTTCAATCTTCAAAATCATGGTCTCGACCTTCGTTGGCAACATATAGTTCGAAAATATAGCCTGACTGCCTTTATTGATCTAAAACCATCTTTCCCGACACGTTATTCTGTCGCGACTGTCACATCACTCCACCACTCCCCTCGCAAGTCCTTCGCTATAGCCTGCGAACAAGTTCCGAGAGAGCTTGCTCGCAGGCTGCCTTTGCTGTCGGCTGTTATAGATTTTACTAACATGTCAGTTGATATAGATTCAGCAAAATTCTTGTCGATTAGGTTTTCTATTTTTGCCAGTGGCTCCGGTATTGATTTTCGGGACCTTGCTCAGTTGGGGCAGACACGCACATTGTTTTTGTTGGTGTGAGATTTGCTCAGTGGATCGAAAAATACAGTAGCGGGAACCTTTACTCTGGGCCAGTGAAGGTAACAAACAGAAGCTTATGCTTCTGGCACATATGTATGTATTTCTGGAGATGTTTCTCTCTGTAAAGAATTCCCATGAACAAGCTACAAGTCAATGCTTGCACTTCGCAATGTGTTGTGAAGGTTTTGGAAATGGAATTAAGACTTTTTCGCAGATTCTTGTCAATCTGAGGGATTTCTGCATTTTTTGGATACCTCTAGTCTGTCTTGCACTCACCCCAACAGCAGAGCTTGGTGCATTAACCATTTATCGTCCTTCTGGAAAGCAAATACCACGATTTTACCGATTCTTTTGTGTTTTTGGGCAACACAGAGAGGATTTTTGCCTCGATTAATGGCTCACTGCCAAAAGCTACGGGATTGGGGTGAGCGAAGCAAAGGAAGAGCCTCCAACGGTCTTTTTGTGATTTGAGATCAGCCCCTTTTCCGCTTTCAAGACTAATCTGTCACATCTTCAAAGTGGAATGAACCAATCGGAAAAACTCGGAAATGACCCTTTGGGTTACCGTTCATTTAACCATGTTGCGAAGGTTTTGGAAATGGAATTAAGACTTTTTCGCAGATTCTTGTCAATCTGAGGGATTTCTGCATTTTTTTGGATACCTCTAGTCTGTCTTGCACTCACCCCAACAGCAGAGCTTGGTGCATTAACCATTTATCGTCCTTCTGGAAAGCAAATACCACGATTTTACCGATTCTTTTGTGTTTTTGGGCAACACAGAGAGGATTTTTGCCTTGATTAATGGCTCACTGTCAAAAGCTATGGGATTGGGGTGAGTGAAGCAAAGGAAGAAAGCAAATACCACGATTTTACCGATTCTTTTGTGTTTTTGTTCGAAAATTGTCACTCGCACCCAAACATTTTCCTTTAGCAAACTGCAATGTTTGTCTGAGTCACGGCAGGGGGGGCTAATGTGACAAAATCTATTTTTAGTAATAGTGCGCGTCGCTATTTGTAAGTATAACTTCGTTGAGGACAAAATACCTGGGATCAACGTTTTCAACTGTGTGCCAGAGAGGGATTGTCAACCATTGACTAGCTGTTAGTTTTGCCAATCGGGCGGATATCTGTCAGTGTATGTTTTCGCATGAGAGACAATTACAAGGGCACAGCCATTCAATGAAGCTGAATCCATTGATCTAACATGAAAACTTTGGCTGACAAAATGCATGCTGTGTGACCATATGAAAATAAGTGGATGTTTTACTTCGATGTATACAGATGTCTAGTGTCAGCTCTGTCTCAGTTTATCCAGCAAAACAGATCATGGTTTCAGTAGCCTTTGATAAAGTGATCTGCAGCCGTTTTAAATGTAAACATTTAGCATGCAATTGCTTGTTTATGTCTTTAGAAATTCCAGTCATTTTTCGTCCTTCAATATTTATGTATCAACCTCGGGGAGGACAGATTTCCCTACCCTTTCATACATTGTACACCTGAAGCACAAAAAAGGTACCCCTTTCAGGCGGAGCCTCCCCCTGTGAGAGACAATTACAAGGGCACAGCCATTCGATAAAGCTGATACATTAACAAGAGCAAAAACATGAAACACAAGGGTTTTTCCAAAGGCTGTAGGAAGCACGGCCATCACATCTTTTTCACTGAGAAGGTCTTGATCTTTCTTTCTTGAAGACAAAGCTGAGATACTGTTACTCAGAAAAGTATCATTTTTTGCATTCACTGAAATCAGTTCAGCTTCACTTGTTTGAGATGTGTCGTGTTCGTGACAAGTCCGCACCGCAGGCTATCAAATTAGCCAATCAGTATTTTACGTTCAGAATCTGAACGTAAATGCTCGAATCATACAGAGACCGCTGCAGGCTCTTCTTTCCCTCCCCCACCCCAATCCCTTAGCATTTGACCAAGCGCCAACCTCTCTGAATTGCCCAAATGAAGAGCCTGTGTGCAGGCTAAAGTGAAAATAAAGCCTGAGAAAAATTCAGGCTTGTACAGGAGTCAAACCAACAACCTCTGCAATACTGATGCTGGTATTACAGCTCTAGGTCGTGGGTTCAACTCACCTACAGGCCTGGATTTTTTCAGGCTTTATTTTCACTACTGCTTAAGAAGTGTTCATAACTGCAATGAACATGTTCATTCTTATAAATAAATTATCCACATGTTCAAATATATGATTTTCATACATGCATTTATTATTAAGAAATTTAATAATTATACTGTTAACTTCCACAGCTAACCAGCTATATCTACCCAAATCCTAAGCTAGCTCGTTAGTTTACTGCTGTCCCCTTTCTCACCTCATGTTGACTTGCGGTTCCGCGGGGGCTGGCAATTTAATCGAGTAAAATATGGCCGGAAGTAGTGCTATGCCCCAGATAAAAATCAGGCTGATTACCACAACAAAAGCCACACAGCACGGATTTTTCTCACTGTTTACGAGCGGCCTCTGACTGCCAGTAGATGTAAAGGAAGAATCACTTGGAGCATCCGATCGCAGAGTGTCTTCCATTGCGCACGACGTTGAAGCTTGACTCAAATTCTGAAACAATCAAGGCTTGGTGAAATGCGATATGGTGATAATAAACCCTAATGGCCAGCTAGCGCGCTGCAGCCTTCGCTACTGCAATTTAAAAATAGTTTTGCCTTTCGAAAGAGCGTGCACTACAGAGACAATCACTTGAAGGAACAGCAGTTAATTAATGACATGTTTCGCACGGTTAAAAGAGGGTGAGATAAATTCTCATTCAGTTGAAAATATGATCAAGCAATCTGATGCCAGACACTTCGATTTGAATTGAACATGATTTGAAACGCTTCATTTTCGCACCACTGTATGAATATTCATGTAATACACTAATTAAAACAAAGCTGAAGACGTTATTGTTTTACAACATATGAACATAGCGCTTTTAAAAGATACTCGCTTCTCTTACCTGTAAAACACACCACTCTTATAATTTTGATTTGAACTTTGAACATTTAACTTTCCACGAAAAAACTCACCGAGCTGGGCCGCTGGGGAGACTGGACTCCAGTGCATGGAGACATTTCATTTGGCATAAATGATTCGAGACTTGAAAATCCATTTCACGCCATATTTGAATATACAAGTGAAAGAGACCACTTCACTTGTGGTTGTTTTTAATCGCTAAAGGAGACAACGTAGAGAATGGTTCAAGAGTTTATGATCCTTAGATGTTTTTCATGTACAACCTTTCAAGTTCATCAGGTAAGTGGCGCACGTACGATGTTATTTGTCGTTCCACAAGGGCATAAGTTTAAAGTTGTCATTTACAAATTGTCAAATGTTATCAAAATAAGACAAGACTAGCCTGGTTGTGAGGCTTTCCAACAAGTTAACAAAATCTAAAACCCAAACGAATCTCGCTATTTCGAGCATTCTTTTCAGCGCCAACGACACCGGTGGTCTCCACCCTGATAAACAAATATATGTTAAAAATATCCTAACTATATAAATATTGTAATATTGTGAACGATTTACTGCTTAAACTGTGAGAAAGTAGTGCGCAAAATGAAAAGCTCTCAAAACTAAAAAATGTTGGAGTGTATCAAAAACATGGGACCAAAATAATGGAAATTTACGCCCCAGAAATTAACGCTCCACTAGATTAACGCTCAACAAAATTAACTGGAATTTAGGCGTTAATTTCATGAAGTATTATTGCTTTCCTATAATAAGGTAAGACTTCTGGTTGGGGCTAACAGGCTAGGGGCTAATCGTCTTGGGGGCTAATCGACTGGATACCTGCCTCCAAGATGCTTTCCCCCCCCCCCCCCCCCTACCCCTGCACAGAAAAGCTTGATACTGAGGCTAAAGTTTAATAAAAGTAATCCACTCACACTAGGTAGCAGGTGGGTTTAGATATCATGCCTACATCTATGTAAGTCTTACGTGCAATTGAAATTTCTCGCTCTTTTTTCATATTTTCTTTGTGGAGGTTCACAAGTGTCAAAGGCTTGGTAAATTTGGATTTTTTTCCTGTAAATATTACACTTTAATCACACTCAGGTAAAGAAGAGCAAAAAGTGGGCTTGCAAAGTCTGTGGAGAGAAGCAATCAGTCAAAAAGGTGTATGCACAAGGCAGTGGCCAGGACTGCCGCAGGCATGTGCAGAAATTGAATATGAAATGTGGAGAAGCAGAAATGGTGAAGGACCTTGGCTTGGCACATGACAGTGATGACAACAACGACTGCTGTGAATTTTCTGAAAACCCAACAAATGAAGTCAGGGTTGAGCTCACTCCAGGCACAACTTATGAAGACGTAATAAGACTCAGTACAGGAGAGAGCAAGTGGAAAAAGTTTATGGATGCCACTCCAGTCAGCAATAGTGATGATAATGGTAATCTCCTACTTTTTACTGATGAACATGAAATTAAAAGTTGAATCAAAATAATTAGTGTTTTAGCAGACAAGGACTAAGAGGACATTGAAATCCACAGCCACCATCCCCACCCCCCTCGAAGATTTGAACTTTCAGCCCCGCCATTTCCAATTACAGGTGGCAGCAGAAAGGCCTTAAATATACAATGGAATTATATGAGGAATTATACCTGCTTACCAACAAAGAAAAAACAATCAGGAAAAATTAGCAAAATAACAAATTAAGGTATGAAAATGTACATATGGAAGTGTGCAAAAACAGCAGTGGTTATTTTCTCATGAAACGGATTTGTATTATCAGGCAGTCCTGTACCAGGACATTTTGTCCAATCGCATGTGACATCCATCATTAAAGGTCACAAGGCAACTGTATTCTTCTTCACTTGATAAAGTTACTAACAGATTTAAATGTTTGATTTTTTTGAACCCAGAACACTAATTATTTTGACACTTCCTTTGTCCAGTTGAAATGATCAGTGATGACCTGTACAGATTAAAATTACTGTGCACGATATCCCTCAAGGGTATTTATAAATTTGGTGTTGGTTGACTGCATTCTTAGATGACAGTAAACAGTAGAGCTTGTCGATTTCTTGATTCATTATCTTAAAAAAAACATGTCAGCAGGCGTTTGTTGACACACAATATTCAAGAACAGGGCTGTCCTGACAGGCAAGGTGTTGGAGATTTTCATCAGATGTTTTTAACTTAGCTTGATCTCCAGCTACTCTGAGGGAAAAAGACAACATATTGACTATACCAGGTACCACTATAGCTGGAATGCCCAGCTACTTTTTGCAGATTCCTGCCTACTTAAAAAAATAGTGATGGCCCTACACAACCATTTTGAATTCTAGTAACAGCTAAAGCTAATGACATTATGCAGGACTTTTAATAATAAAAGTGCAACTTTATGGTAAGCAACTAAGTTACAACAGTGACTCCAGTCTGAGCAGCAATTTTTGAAGACAAACAAATTCCACCAATCATATAATTATGTTTTGCCTTATTTGTGCAGGTGCAGATGGTCTTGATGGTTTTGATGTGACGACAGAAAGGGGTGTTTTTGACAAGGCTTCATCAAGACGAAAGAGAAAGTTGGTGCATCAGCGTGGCACTGCAAATCCCCACCACCAGCAAAAAACATTGAAGAGCAATACCAAAGAAAACTGTTGGGGTTTTAATACACTGGATGTTAGAAATACAACTGGAGGAGTGAGGAACTTTTCCCATTCATTTTTGGGTCCAAAAATGCAAGGTGCATCATCCTGTACACCAAACCTGCATGGTGCAGCGTCAGAGGAGGAGAGCATACAAACTCAGCTTTGCTGCAGAAGATTAGTTCCTTATACCAGTTTAGCACAGCTAAGTCCCCAAAATAGCCGAAACAAATGTAATGTGTATTTTGCTAAAGCAACCAGGGACCCTATCACAGTGAAGAAGGATTCAACTGTTGTGGGCAAACATGCTCAGATCCAATCTTTTGTCTCATCTACTAGTAGATGGGAAAAATTCATGTCCAGTTCCTCAACTGAAACTGAGCCAACTAGTAACACTCAGTCATCTTCTATATCCACTGGGTATCTTGACAACACAACACTGTGTTCCCAGCAATGTATAGAAATAAATCAAGATCATTGCAACAGGCCTAACTCCACAAAATTGTTTGATCATGGCTCAGACATGTACAACAGTCAGGTTAAATCTTCGGTTGTTGAAGATTTGTTTCAAGTGGATGACAACCTAGAGGGAGAGTGGTGGAATTTACTGTAATGACTCATGCGTAACAAAACAACACAATTGAATAGGTAAAATAATAATTTCATAGATTACAATATAAAATATACCTCTAAGTTTTTGAATGGTGCATGTTTTTATTTAAGGAATTCAATGACTCATTGCAAAGGCTTTTAGCTCTGTAAGGGACCAATCAAAATGTCAGGCCTTAGTTATCTCTTACAGGAAGACAGTCATTATGTTGATTGAGACCACAGAAGTTTTAAATGCCGACTTTTTATAGCCTCCTACACAGACCTTCTGTTGCAAGTTACCAACTGTAGATGTAGATGTCACACAATCTCTCATGGGCTAGATTTTTACTACTCTGTATGTGGTAGTTTCATAGGCTTAATTTGTTTGCAATGCATATTTAAACCTTAACTTCCAACCAGTTAGCTCAGTTGGTAGAGCACCTGACTACCGTGCGGGAGGTCGCGGGTTCAAACCCGGGCCGGACCAACACTCAGGGTCTTTAAATAATTGAAGAGAATGTGCTGCCTTTGTAATGACATCTGCAAATGGTTAGACTTTCTAGTCTTCTCGGATAAGGACAATAAACCGTAGGCCCCGTCTCACATCTCTTCATAATTGATTCTGTGGGACATTAAAGAACCCACGCACTGTTCGAAAAGAGTAGGGGACGTAGTCCCCGGTGTGGTGGTCTATCTCTACTAGAATGTGGTTATCGGGGAGGGATTTGCACTTACAGGCCTACAGTAATTGGCGCAAGCTGTTGTAGTGTCCCTGCCAGGTTTTTGAGGTCACCAGAAATTATTCCAATGTTGGTGTTTTAATGCTTCATACACTACATAACATTATATGGAGTCAGTTTCATAATGATATTATTTCAGTGTACCCAATAGTGACTCATATGGATATAGTTATATTGAGGTGAACAAGGTTTTAGCCAGAAGGGTGTCCAGGCGTCTTGTGGACGTCCACTTTTAGAAGAAATTCAAGGAAAAGTCACTTTATCTCTTATAATTTTATGGGAAAACATGCCTGCTGGATGCCCAGTTTTCAATTTCTGGCTAAAAGTCTGGAGGTGAACACTGATTGCATGAAAATGCAATATTCCAAAGTAAGAAAGGACATGTCTTTGTTGTCAAAGTATCCAATAATTTGTCCTCTCCCATAGATCTGGTCATTATTTGTTGTTGCTAGTGTACTTTCTTCAGTTCCATCCTAACCAATTACATCTCATCAAGATGTCCTACACAGTCCTATGCCGATAGCCTGCATGGTAGTGGTTCATGAGATTTTGGTCATGTTATGACAAAATGTGGTTACCTTCTAACCACAACCGTACCTAGTGAGATTTCCGTAGAAACAACTCAACCAATCAACATTTGCCTTAACTTGAAGTACAAGTTTCACATGTTAGTAGTTTCATGATCCAGGAAATAGTAAAAATAAAAAAGCCAGGTCATTCAAAGGCTCTTTATTGGGAAATTATTACTTATTGTTTAAGGGCCCTCTTTAGGGATTTTGTTATGATACTGACAGGTATGGTGATTCAGAGGCCCTTGATGGGGAAACTGTCGCACTGTGACAATTACATAACATTTATCATTAGTTCTATTATTTTTTGTTATTTCGCATCCTGTTAATCTACCGTAGTTGTTTCATACTTTTTGTACACCTATAGTTTTTTGTTTCATTTTCGTTACCACTATCATTGTCTTAGTTACATAACCTGTATGTAATTTGTAACCATTGCTGTAAAATCGTATTTAAGTTGTAGGTTTAAGTTTAGGTTTATTCTGTTTAAAACTGACAAAGGTCGAGAGACCGAAACGTTTTTTATTCATAAATTTTTAAATTTTTACCTTTTTTGAACCAAAAGTTGTCCATTTTCGGTCTCTTTTTAACTGGTTTTTATTATTCGCCGAATCAGGACTGAAACATCAGTGATCCTTTTGGTTCTGCATCTTTCGTTAGCTCAGGAAGCGCTTTCAACCGTCAATATATATATATATATATATATATATATATATATATATATATATATATATATATATATATATATATATATATATATATATATAGACGGTTGAAGGCGCTTCCTGGGCCAACGAAAGATGTAGAACCAAAAGGTTCGCTTCCTGGGCCAACGAAAGATGTAGAACCAAAAGGATCACTGATGATTCACAGTCCTGATTCGGCAAATAATAAAAACCAGTTATCTTTTATCTTTTACCGTATCGTTTATCTTTTTTGAACCAAAAGTTGTCCATTTTCGGTCTCTTTTTAACTGGTTTATATAGATAGATAGATAAGTTGAAGGATTAAAGAGGACGCATCGATCCTCTGTGACTCTGAGTTTCGCGCCTAAGCGCTTGTCAGACAGAACTTTATTCAACTACAACTGTAAGAAAATGCCTTGTTATATACAAATGAGATGAGTGGCTAATTAATTCGCTAGTGTGATGATCTGCTCTACGTGTGAAATAATCTACGTGTGAAATAAAGATTCTGTTGTTGGTGGCTTGTGAAATTTGCTAAGTAAAACTTATTCTCGTGGCGGCATTTGGAAATGAGTTGTTCTTTTGTTTAATAAAGATGGCTTCTTGGCTCTAATTAAGTAAAGTTTTTCTGTGAGGCACAAGTAGCACCGCTTGCTTTTGTTGCTGTAGGCCGGGGCGGTCGCTAAAATACTCCAGTTAATTGTAAAATTGGTGTTGTTGTCTTTGAGTGACCAGATATGTTTTGATAGTTCCGTGCTGTTTGAATAGTTTCTGTGGGGAGGAGGTGATATACGATTCCCCTAAAAACGACTGCGTGGGAGGCTACATAAATATCGACGTAGAAGCGTTTTTGGCTATCTCGCCTTTTGGACAGCCGTTGTCTTGTCGGTGACCAAACTTATTATTAGTTCCTTTAGTCAGGGAGCATATGTAATCCCGTGGGATTTTTATGGTGAAAGCAAATCACCTACCTAGATTTAAGGGGATCCTAAGGAACACAAACAATCTTGTCGGCAATTTTGTAACCTGCACCGGCGGCCCCTATTTGGGGTCTATTTTTAGACCTATATGGCTCAATGTGGAATAGAGGCTTGAATATAAAATGGCGTGTAAATACAATTAACTACAATAAATTTCCACAAAATTACCAGAAATCTTTAATATAGTCTATCTAATACATATCCATAGACTTAAGTACTAAATACTGATCACGTGATCAACAATGCACGAAAGCGAGGGTGGTCGTTAAGCATCGAAAGTATTTCTTTTTCTGGAGTTGTTCAGAAAAATGACTACAACAAGTGAACTACATGATACTGTTTTGTTTGCGTGAATTGAACTACATTTGAATATGATTTGTCCCATAATGCATTGCGGTCTATAGAACCTGGATGTCAGGTAAGAATCATTCATCATCCTCGTCTTCCTCGCTGTAATCGTCCTGCTCATCCACTGTTTCATCATCACAGCTGTCATTCTCAATCATATCGACATTGTCACATGCTTCTCCTGTCTTATAGTTGCTGCAGCTACATAGATCAGTGCAAGTGAGACCCGCCCTTCAACAGCTGCACCTGTTGTCTCCGCATTTGTCCTTCCCACAGCCACACTTGACAAGATAAAGAACAGCGTCGGGTGCCGGCTGCAGTCTCGTCATCACCGGCATCGATTTGTCTGAAGTATAAAAGAATAAGGCAATGCATTAAAGTCATCTCGATCTATGGTGTTGAACTTGAGAGTTTTTTACTATATCAACCGTTAATTTATAATAACCTCTGTCCTTTTTCCATCCATAGTTCCCTGGCGATGGAAGGTCTGGATTAGGGACTTTGTCATTGGCCCAGGTCATGGCTTGGTAATGCGCTCGCTCAATGGCCTCTCGGAGAGCAGCTTGTGTAGGCGGTAGTTGTTCTGATTCGGCCTGTTTTCTTCGAAAGAGTAGCCACCTTAGATCTTTCAGGCTGGATATCTTAGTCTTGGGCAGGTAAAGTTGACACACTTGCTTCTCTATTCCATAGAACATGCCCGCTGTGGGAAGGATGGTAGAGCCGAGATCTGCAAGTGCAGTGACACACTCTTCATCAGCTTCAAGAAACGCTTTCCAGCATTCCAGCTTCCCTTTATATGCAAAGTTTCCAGTGATATCAGCTCCGCTCCAGGCATGAAAGCCAGGTAGTGCTGGCGTTCTAGCTGCTCCTAAAATGCGGACAATTGGACAAAGCTGGATATTTCGGTGGCGCTGTCCTCTTCCGTTGACAAATGAAGTGTCCGCACATAGCTCCGGGTAACGTCTAAGGGCCAGTACAAACGCGTCGGTGTCCGGAGAGAAGATCTTGATACTCTTGGCTCCTGATGCGGTGGCATCTACTGCGTGTAGCAGGATTTTAGTATCTGCCTCCTCTTGGTCGCTATCGAGGTACGCCATATCCTTGTGTGTTGCCCTACACGTACTGCTCCATGCAACCACCACGTGCAAACCATTCTCACGTCCCTTCTCTAGCGTCTTGCAGCTGGCAAGATATTGCGTCAGTTCATCCTTGGTGCTCTCATGTGCCAAAAGTCTCTTCATCGGTACCTGTATAAGAAAGGGAGTACTAGTTTTAGTATCTTTACCTCTATATCTGGCCATATTCTTCTTCTAGTACATTATATATAGGATCATTGTTTTTGGATTAATAACCGTTGATAGTATACCTTGGAAATCTGAGTGGTGTCAGTACTCTTGTAGCTGATAGGTTCTAAGCCTCCCTGACAAAATTCGCGAGTTGCGGTCTTTAAAGACAATAGTACATCATACTTGAAAGCAGAATAACGTGCCCCTTAATGTAAGTAATTATAACTAATATAAATACAAAGGTTGCAAGGTAAATATCAGCGGGAGTGACAAACCTGTCAAAAATAAGACGGATTTCATCTGCATCTCGGTACTTGTCGAAGATCGTCACAGTGAAATGATCGGCCAGATACGAGCAGGTCTTGATCCAATCCGGTTTTTCCAGAGCTTGTACCTCGGCCATACCATCTACAATGGAAACCTTGATCTGCACGTCTGCATTAGCCAACTGGTCAGTGGGTCCAGCCTGCTTAACTGATTTGTCATTTGGCAGCTTCTCTAGAATACTCATCAAGGCGCTCTTTGCGGAACAGTGCAGCATATTGCCATCGGCGGCAAACATTGATCGTGGAACTACCAAGAACTCGTACACTCCCACTGCCTCTTTCATGTCTATCTCAGGACGGGACTTGCAGATTACCATCATCCGCGCGAAGAGACATCGATCTTCCTTTAGCTCGATGATCTTATCCTTTGTAGCCACCCTAGCTGTTTTGCCAGTGGTCTTCCACGTTAGGAGCTTGCACTTCTTCACTACATCCCAGATGCTCTTCTCGGCTGACTGTATCCGTTCCTTAACGAATGTTCCGAACAGCTTGTTACCAATGACGCTTTGCTCGCAGAGATCTTTCTTCACTTTCTCGGGCATGCACACTTTCGTCACTAGGTTGAACAGATCAGGGCCTTCTACCGTAAACGGGTTGGTGAAGCGTCAAATACTAGCGGTCAGCTGCTGGACGTTTCTTTCTTCACGTAACCTCACAGCAGTGGTGAGGCTGTGATGGCTAGTCTGTGTCTTGGAAAAAGTACCAGCCATCAGCTTGGCTTGTTCTGCCAGTCTTGCTAACTCAGGTGCAATCAAAAAATACTTCGTGCGTGCAGTAGGGTTCAGCGTGATGCCAATCAGTCCACCTGAGACTTTCATTGATCTGTTGACGTGTTCAAGCGCGTTGTCAGCGCCAATGGCACAGAATGCTACCTTCGCGTTCTTGTTCACCACCCAGTTACCATTCTGGAACTCCTGGTAGATTTCAGGATCAGTCTCCTTTACTATCTCCATCTCTGCCAAGTAGACAGGAATCATGCGAGCGTAGTTTAACAGGTCGTGCGCAAAGAAGTACTTCAAAAACAACTGTAGGGTTTCTAGATGGAGATCCCAGTCTCCAGTCCGCACGGCTCTGATAAACGTCATCATCTGCATCGGGTGAACATGAACAGTGGACTATCCTCATGATCTGCATCAAATTGCTCCATCTTTGCAGCAAGCTCTGTTGAAGTGATGGTCTGTGCCAGTTCTTCGTGCTTTGCTGTAATATCTTGTTTGTCGCCTTTTTTACACGAATCGCTTAATTGGTTAGTCGACTTCTCGACAATCGTGCGCACCCCTGGGTGTCTCTCGAAGAAGGCTTCCTGGTAAAGGTTGAATAGAGCTTGTAATTTAACCACGTGCGCTGCTTCTCCTCTATCTCTTCACGTGGTTCCCACTGAGAATCTGCTTCACGGTGGAAGGTCCATAGAGATCCGACTCGACCCTGCACATGTCCAGTCCGCAATTATCGATGAATGCACCGACTGTGCGAAGTTGGGCCATCACGATGTGTAGCTCACCAGGACGAAGTATTATATCCCCAAGATCTTGACGGGTCATCTGCAACTTCTTTGCCGGTTGATACATTCCCATGTCAAGCGCTATCACAGTCCTCCTGTTCTGCCCTACAACCGTCGTGTTAATATTCTGTGCTTGCATCAAAATGGTAAGCAGAGTCTGTCCCTCGTGTGCTGGTGCAGCGATCAGGGGAGGGGTGCCAACTTGTGTCAACGGCACGGTACTACTCATAGTAGAGTTATAGCCAGACCATACTGGGATGTCGGTACTAGGGGACTGATCGTCTTCAACTTCTCCATTGATGATCGTTCTGGTCAAACTGCGTCCGAGAAGCAATGTGAAACCTTGCTTCTTGATCTACAATGGAAGTTGGTCTTCGTTACACAATCCAAACTGGGGGAAGGTGGGACCAACAGGCTTTCCGGGGGGCGCAGGGCATTCTAGCAAGGTTGTCACAGACTCGGGAAGCTGTCTGATTGAGCGACGACACTGGTCTCCGGGATCCACGGTCAGCTCTGGTGCTACATCGCCTGGTTCCTGCCTTTGGTCAAGAGAAAATGAATTATTATTATTATTATTATTATTATTATTATTATTATTATTATTATTATTATTATTATTATTATTATATGAATGATTATTAAATCATTTTCTCTTGCTTTGGTAGATTGTCATCGCTGTGCCGAGGAAGGTATTCTTGCCATCAGGAGTGTCCTCTTGCAAAATCAACATTATCGACCGCAAAAAAGACGTGCCTACCCAAAACTGCATCAGGCGGTATATATAGACCATCATTCAGCTCCATGCGCTTTAGAACGCTAGCTTCGATTTGGGCCTCTACTCTCAGGATCTTGTTGTAGTCCACTGACATTCCAAATCCATGTAGCATGGTTATGAGCTACTTGCTTCTCACGGCCTGGTGTACAGCTATCCCAACGGCTGACTGCAGCGGTATTTCCGACGAGGATCTTACAACATCGGAATTCTGTTTTTTACTTGCCTCTCAGTCAAACACATCGATGCAGTGGTCTGGGATAGAGCCATTGCACGATTGTACACTTCCTCAGATTTCTTTCCAGCAGAAAGCTCATGTTTTGAGTCTTGTATAATCCATCTATAACAACTAAAAAGCTCTGCTGGTACGTTCTCATCAGGAGGTTTTTCAGTGAACCTGTAAACTTCCACTTCCTACATTTGGTGATAGATTTCCTAATTATTGCAGCGGCATCAAACAGAGTTTTCATATCGAAGTCTATCTTTGCGGTCTGATCCTCAGCCATCTGAATTGCTTGATCTCTTGTCTTCTTGATACTGACTCGCTCGGACTCATTGACACGTTTAGGCGCATGAAACTCTATCTCTGGTTTCTCTAGGAGTAGTAACTGCTTCAAGGCCTTTCGTCCGCCCCTCGGATTTTCCACATTGTTAGATTCTAGTATGCTTTCAAAGGCATCTTGTAATTCGGACATAGTCGCCACTTTTCCACTCCTCAAAGTCATCTCCGTCATTGTCAGGAATTCTATTTGTGCTGCAGTCTCACCGGCCAACTTCTCAGATGATGATTCGGATGTTTCTCTTCGTAAAACGTGTGATACATGAATCCCCCAGCAGTTTTTGTGGTACTTTATATCTATCGAATGAGCATCATCTGGAGCAATTGATGTATTGAGTTTAACCGAGAGTTTATCATTCCCTGATATCCCAATCGCAGTGCGAATGGATTCCCCAGCCGAAAAGGTACTGATATTATGCAGGTTCTTATGGTAACCGGGCGGGCCATCGCAGAAAAAACGGAGACATTCTATTTTATTGCAGGGAGACGTTTCCGAACAGGTTAATTGAGGAATTCCTACTAATGAATCTGGTCGTGATTTTCGCCTGGACTCATTGGGGCCTTCGAGCTACCTCTCATACCTTTCTCTTGCTCGTCTAAGCATCCCAGCATGTACTGCATCTTTATAACATGATCTATGCCATGATGCCCGCCCATCCTCCAGCTCTTGGACAGAAGTAAACCTCGACCATTTAACTCTTGCGGGGGGGGGAGTGATTTTGAAAAAAATTTCCTGCAAGCGCAGGAAAATTGCATGCAGCACAAATGTAATAGAAAAAAATTACAGCACGAAGGGAAAAAATAACCTGCCCACCATGTTGCTAGAAAAAAAATTCCTGCTGACCAGAAATCACACTCAAGAGTTAAATGGTCGGCCCCTTAGCGCTCTTTTCTGTTCAGTACAGCTGCTGACCAAAGCATTACAGTTGTAGCTCCATGCTTGACTGATAATAAAGAGCTTTTGTTCGACAAACGTTGTTATACTTTATGATCACCTCAGTATTAGAAAATCAAGAGTTAAAAGTTTGATAAAACTAGGAATATGTATGAGCATCTGCTAGGAAATAATCAAAAAACTGCGAGCAATTTTCGTCCACTATTTCTAAGTTTAAGCACTTTTTATAAATGTCGAGCACTATTTGAGCACTTTTTTACCATGTTTTGAGCACTTTTTGGCAATTTTTCCAGCGCAATCGGGACAGGCCTAGTCGGGAGGGGAAAGGGGTCTCGGTAATTGCTGTTGAAAGCAAGAGAAGATTAGCGCTCGCAGAAACCCGTACTGCTAATCAAGATTTCAGAGCTCTTTCAGAGTACATTCGTCGCCTTTTCGCGTTATGCCCATTTGCGTTATGACTTTTCGCGTTATGCCTTTTTGTGTTATGTCTATTTGCGTTATATCTTTTCGCGTTATGCCTACCGGCTTGCGTTATGCCTTTTGGCGTTATGCCTATTTGCGTTATAACTTTTCGCGTTATGTCTATTCGCGTTAGGCCTGTTTGCGTTATGCATGTTTGTGTGATGCCTTTTCGCGTTATGTTTATTTGCGTGATACCTTTTACCATTATGCCTTTCTGCATTTTGACTATCTGCATGATACCTGAAACGGGTTTTTGCCATTCAGCTTTCAGGATTGCATTTTGTCATAGATATACCTTCATACATTTCTGTCCGTCGTTTTGTACGTGTTTTTCAGTAATTTTCGAGGGGTTGAGGTCAAGTCGATCTGGTTATTCCATATAAGGGGTTACCACGGAGATTTCGCTGGTCCACACAAGCTTCGGTATACGCGGAAAGGCTTTTTAGAGTGGTTTTCGTCGTATTTGTTGGGGCGTAGCCAACGTATTTTGTTTGATGGGGTTAAATCAGATAGCTTCGATTTGCGCTTCGGTGTTCCCCAAGGAAGTTGTCTAGGACCGCTTCTTTTTGTGGTTTATGCCTCAAAGCTCTTCGAGATAATACAAGCACACCTACCTGACGCTTATTGCTTCGCTGATGACATTCAACTCTACCTGTCTTTTAAGCCCGACTGTCCGTCTCATCAGGCAGAGGCGGTGTGCGCAATGGAAAGACGCATTAGTGATTTAAGAAAATGGATGTACCACAAGGCAGGACAAACTAAAAATTAACGATGACAAGACTGAATTTCTTATTATCGGATCTAGACAGCAACTGTTGAAAAGTTATCCTTGTACAGTCCGTGTTGGCACAACAGACATTAAGCCCGTGTCTGAAGTGCGCAATCTTGGCTCCTGGTTTGACTCTAACTTCTCCATGTCTACCCATATTTCCAAGTCTTGTAGCGCGGCATTTTTCTGGCTCCACAAGATCAAGCAAATAAGAAAATTTTTAGCAAGAGATAAATTAGAGATGGTTCTGCAATAGACTATTGTAATGGACTTCTTTATGGACTTCCAGATTGTGAGATAACAAAACTACAGAGACTACAGAACGCAGCAGCTAGGTTACTAACTTCGAGCCGCAAATATGACCATATTACGCCTGTTTTAAAAGAATTACACTGGTTGCCAGTTAGATGTAGAATACATTTTAAAATTTTACTTTTAACTTTTAAAGCATTGAATGGTATGGCACCAGCTTATATTAGCGATTTAATTAATGTAAGAAAGCACGTACGCTATTCACTGCGCTCTAATTCAGGCATTATTTTATTACATCCAGCAGGGAAAATGAAAAAATCTTTTGGTGATAGATGTTTTAGTGTAGCTGCACCTACACTGTGGAACGCGCTCCCAGCAAGTCTGCGCAATATCGACTCTATTTTAACTTTAAAATTTTGTCTTAAAACATATCTTTTTAAGTTAGCTTTTAGCCTTTAGCGTTTAAATTATTTTATTATTGTTAAATTTGTTTATGTACATACTTAGTATATCTTAATATTGTAATGCGCTTTTGATCATTGAATGTTAAAAAGCGCAATATAAATTAATAAATTATTATTATTTTTCCACAACATCGAAGGCTCTATCTTTCATGTCACGCTTGTCACGCTAGCTGTCGTTTATTTCTAAACGATTACTGCAGCTACAATTCGTTACTTATTTGATTTATAAGTGTGTTTTTGGAGCCATTACCCACCTCAGAAGCCCCCTGCCTGGCATCATAAAGCTGGGTTGATGGGTAGAGGCAATCCTTTGAAAGAAAACAAAGGTGAGAAGCAATTTCACAATAAGTGAGCCGCTCAAAGTTTTCGAGCGAGTGGCTGGCAATTCACGGAGTGAAGCTGTGTCTTTAGTCGTTTTGTGAGTGGATTCCGGGACCTGGCGTGGCAATTCTGGCAAGTTTTGACCTGTTAATAAAGCAATCGGAGCAATATTTTGTCAGCAGGACCGGGTGGCTTGACACTTATAAGAAATATGTGAAATGGAAATTGGCAGACTGCTATGCGGCTGTTATCGACGAATATCCCAGATTTCCTTTGGATCACAAACGCGAAAATTACAGACGGTGAGAGGAACGGTAATCAAATTAGCGTTATCCACATCGCGCGAAAAGAAGTGAGCAGAAAAATATGGAACAGATTGCAAGACGAGGAGTTAAAGTTTGCTGCCAATGTAGACTTTTAGCTTCAAGAGGTTTTGTCTTTAAAACTTCAAGACAAAAGTTGTATCTTTTTGGTGTTGTCCGAGGGCGTTCGAAGCCAAATTTTTGGTTTGCAACAGAATAAACGATCATATTCCATGAAAATTGGGATTTTGGGGTAGTAAAGTCTAAACAACTAAGCATTTGGCTATCACATGGGCTCCGGCATTTCAACCACAGTCCAGGATTTGTGAAAGTTGCAGGTTTTCAAAGCATGCGTCCCTAAGGACGCATAAATTACAGAGCCAGACAGAAATGAGTTATACATAAATGTAAATCCAACCCTTGGGCCTCAGTTTCGTTTGTTTTTGAACAAGAATCCTTTTCCATATCTTCTTAAACACCACACTCTAGATGGTCTGTAAATCCAACATGGCGGACCTCTAAAAATGTTGAAAATGACTGCTGACCAAAATCATTGTTTTTCCCTGATTTCAATGAGCCATCCATTGATTTGAATATAGTTTTTAAACATGAAATAATATTCTCTTTGATAAATTGAATTCTCTGATTAATTTTCGATACCAAAATTCATGCCTTTGATGCTTATTTGAAGCCAACAAATGATCAGCGTCGCTTTCGTGCATTGTTGATCACGTGATCAGTATTAAGTATTTAAGCTATGGATATGTGTTAGGGCGCGTTCGATTGACCTTATTCCGGAATAAGAATAAGTGGATTGATGATTAAAACTGTATGTTTGGCGCCTTTCGAAGCAGCAAGGATAATAAAAATATGTTTAAAATAGCATTTTAGCGGATGTTTCACAATTTTAATGTGAATCTCCGTAAAAACGAAGGATTTTTAACTTGTATTCCATATATTCTTATTCCGGAATACGGTCAATCGAACGCACCCTTAGATAGACTATATTAAAGATTTCTGGTAATTTTGTGGAAATTGTATTTACACTCCATTTTATATTCGAACCTTGATTCCATCACGAGCGTTTCAGGCGGTCAACTTAATGACGACGATCATTGCCTATCGCTATCAGCGCAAAATGAAGAAAATATGCGCGCGCATTATCTGCCGGCCGCTCATTTTGGCGGGAAACGTAATGTAAATGTTGCCAAAGATAATAAAACAATTAAAAACCATCAAATGTTTCCTAACTGGTAACTTTTGAAATGGCTTCCCGTAAATGTCACGTTTGTGGCACTAAGTCGTCTTCCCGTTGGTTTAATGTTTCGGGGGAAAAGGTGGAAGACGTCAAGCGATGCTTTAATGTTCACCGGGACGTTGAAAATTGTCTGTGTGCCTCTTGTATGAGAAATTTAACACGATGGAGAAAGAGTGGGAAATTTGAAGCCAAATACTTCGCAAAGGCGAACTCAAGAGGAAAACCCAGTGTAAACAAAAGTATTCTTGCAAAAGAAAACCGGAGGGTTTCTATCGCTAAGTCAAGCAAAATGTCTGAAGGGCCCGCCTCGCTTTTATGTATACCGGAAGACTTGCTTCTGAACACTGTTTTGTTTCTCGGTATTTCGGACATATCAAGTGTCAGACGAACATGCAAATATTTCAACAGCCTTTGCGCTTCAAACTACTTGTGGAAAAATTTGATGAGACGTGACTTTCCAGACTGTATCCGCCTACTGGACGGCACGGATATATCGCAATCTTTCCTAAGTTACAAAGTAATTCACTCCGTGACACTGTCATCGGAAAGAGTGCAGTTTCGTGAACGGGTACGAACGCAAGAACTCGTAAAACAGTTTCGCGAGGAGGAAAGAAAACTGGTGTCTCAAAATGAAGATATTCAGCAACGCCTTGGTACTGTTCAGTTGAAGCTCCTGAAGCTCCAAACTGATCAGGATCCCAGCAGTCCAGTGACTAAGCTTCAAGATCAGGTAATTATTAACGATTAATTTTATTTAATCAAAACACAAGTAGCCGACTAGAAAATTACATGAAGCCAGTTGGTGCGAAAATGTTGACATACAGAAATCCTAACCCCCCAATAATCACACAGGACACCATTCTGGGTTTACTTTACACTAATAATATAATTGTTACATAGAAACAGGTTCTGAAATATGTGGTATCGAGCACAAAACGTGCGCGCCATGCGAGCGCCCTCTTGGCAAGAAAAGCAAAAATCAATGTTTTCGAGCTACACTGCAGAAATTAAAACAGCACAGATGATGTATATGGCTACTAACTAATGGAAGCTAAGTAGTAACCCTTTTTCGAAACGTTTAAAAGGAAGTATATTGTAACGGTGCGCATAGAAAATGGATGCGAAACTATTGAAAAGTCGACCAAGAACAAGAATTAATTAGCCGAATATCTGTTGTGCCCGAAAATTGACGGCATATTGCTAGGTTACGAAACAAAGAAGCTTTTTTTATGGCGAATCAAACAAAATGTTAACAGTATAATCAGAAACAGCTGATCTGAAAGTTTTCTAACACACTTCGTGAAGTTAGAAACTGAAATCTCAGGCTTGTGTGGTTGCTCCCTCAGGCGTCCGCATGTTACACAACATTCAATAAGTCAGGAAATTATTCACAAAAGCGCCACTTAACATGCAACAGGGGCACCCAACGAGCCAAATCAACCAAAAGCTGTAGAAAGGCATTTTTAAGTACCTTATAGTGTTTGAAGTCTGTTCAAAGTGATGTTTTCATTAGCTAGAAGAAGTTCATCTGTTCGGATTCCCTAGCTGAAATTTTAATTTCCCGAAAATGTTAGGGAACAAAAACCTCCTTTGAGAAAATACAAGCTGAAATGAACTTTCCACGAACTTTCTAGGGAACTATTTTCTTTCCGAAAATGGTAGATGACGTTTTTGACTGCCAAAAACAGCAATTATGACCTTTCCGAAAACCGTAGGGGCTATGATTTCCCAATTGCGAATCTTTTGGGCCACGTTTTAGTTACGAAAATCCGAGTGCACTCTTTAATCGACGCCGAAAACCTAAGGCGAATTACCCTCCACCGAACAGATATCTACCGAAATTTGTCGTTGGGTGCCCATGATGCAAGGAGACTTGAAGTTGAATTAATCCTCGATTCCTCTCGCACTGTTTACTCATTGCTATTACGTGTTTATATTAAACTTAGGGGAAAATGTTCCAAAACGTTTGAGGCGCTCCATAAAAACAGTCCGCTTGTCTCACATGATCACAAGCAATACACACAAATTCAACAGTTTCTCTTTAGTACCCTAAAAGAGATTAAACTGAGGTGCCATTTGCATCTAAGTTAGAGATCAAACAAGAGTTTATCTCGTGAACAAACTAATTTGATTCACCTGTGCTGTGGAGGTTTTCACCACATGAAAATCACCTTGGTTAGGATAGTAATCGGCTTTTCCAAGGCAGGAGATCGCAGACGAACTTCAACTGTTTTTTTACCTCCTTCTCGGCTTCCCGTAAGTATTACGTCTGTGGCAATAAGTCGTTTTCCCGTCGGTTTGTTTCAAAAGAAAATGACGAAGACGTCAAGCAATGCTTTAATGCTGAACTGTCGAAAAGTTTGTTTGTGTACCTCTTGCAATAGCAATCGGCTTGTCCAAGAAAGGAATACGCAGACTAACTTCTTCAACTGTTTTTGACCTACTCTCGTTTAAAAACTATAGTGCTCCCTTTCTTCAGCTTGCCCGAGAGTTAGCAGTGAGGTGCTTGTGAAAGGGCTAGCGTCGCTATAACTTAGAGCTTGAATAAGTTGAGATTTTAAACTCGCACCAACTTGCCAGGCTAATAAGTAGCAAGTATTTCTGGTTCTCGGCCAATCGGAAGCAGGTAATTTTGTCCTCGCCAGAAGCTAAATAAGGAAAAATACCCCTCTCGACCATTCAGCATTCAGTAATTTTGCCTTCCATAACAGTATTAATTGAAAAGGAGGGGGAGCTCAAACCACATAGTTTCAATAAGGCCAAATAAAAAAATTCAGTTTTAATCAGAATTATTTTTGCCTAGGGGTTAAACCAAAACCACAACAAAAACCACCTTTGTACTCTTAATTGCTCGCAAATGATAACAATATTCACCACTTCCATTCCACTTCTCCCATAATACACTTTGACCCCCACCACAATTTTGAATACACATTGTTTTCCATTGCTCTTGGAACTTACAATCATCTCAAGAGAAATTGAGAGCCATGCTTATGCAAATTGTTTGCTGGAAAACAAAGTGTATTATGTGAGATGTGGAAGTGGTGAATAAAGTGAGGATCAACTATTCTGAACACAATTTACTTTTCACCAATCTCAATGGTACTTGCCACTGACCTAGTTCAAGATTGTGCTCTAAAAAAACAATTTTTGGGAGCCCAAAACTCTCCTTTGCATGAATTCCAGGGTATCCAGCATATAAATTTTTTGTGAAATCTTAGATTTTCTTGTTGCCCAAAGGCAAAAGTAAGTTTCTAGTTACCACCCTGACAGGGTGCTGCAAGAGCACAGCCTTGCAGTTTCACCCATCTGAAACATTTCAGTGAAAATATTTTTGTGGGAAGGGGTGAATAACTTTGTAAGTTAATGGGGAATATACCAAAACCATCCCTGAGTAACATGAAGCTCTATGATCACCTGTAGGTGTTTATGAATGTATTAAAAAAGAAGACTGGGCAAAGTAACACAGGATTCATCTATGCAAACCAGTCAAAAGGAAAACCGATCAAGCTCATGTCTGTAGCTCAGCCACAAACAGGAAGTTCCTCTGCATCTGCCAGTACATTGAAGAAAAGAAGTCAGGTGATCGAGAAATTTGCAGCGAGTGTAGCATCACCAACAAAGGCAGCAGAGGACTTCATTGAACAGACAGCAACTTCAGTTCGGAGGCAAAAAGAGCAATTTCTGCAGTCATGTTCAAAGGGAGGGCTTAACATCATACACTCGTTTACACTGAAGCAAGTGAGTAAACAAAGTAAACACATTTGTCACATTATTTGATTTGCCATTTTTGTACATTTGAGTTAACTGCAATAAATAAAGCAACCATCCATTCATGACAAACAATTGAACCCCAATAATAGGACATTTGCATGATAACACCATTTGACTACAACTACCAGAATCCCTCAGGTTTTGCTTTGCTCATGCTAATTAGAGCTATTGTCATTTTTACCCCACTGGGATTACAGAACGGAATGGAAATAAGAAAGGAAAAACAAACTGAATTCTGGTAGTTGTCATCAAATAATGTCATCATGAAAGTTGCCTATCGACTAATGGCAGTGACGATGACAAATAAGATATTAATAATCATTATTATTATGATTATTATTATTGTCTTTCTAGAGTACTATTAATATCATTGCAGTTGTTCAATGATAGAAAAGACTGGGGGCACAACAACCCATCAAGCTGAACGAAGTTTTGTAATTTGGTGCCACATTTTGCTCTAATGGGATCTCTTACATCCAGCTAACATTAGCCAGCCATTGTGTCAGCAGAAAAAGGCATTTTTTTTTCATCCAGATTACCAAAAACTTAAGCTACAAATTTAATTGAAAACATTGACATATAGTGCTTATATCCTTACAGCCTTTCAATTAATCATGATAAATCTTTGTTGTTATTACATGCATATACACAACCAATAGCATTTACATAAAAAATGAAACAGCTAAAATCACTGCTTCCCTGTAATTTACATAAAGTATGTATGTACCAAAATTGATGTGAAGCTGCTTTCAGGTTGCAGAACTTAAAGCCCACATGCCAATGGAAATGCTGCGAATGATCAAAAGAACCTTCAGTGATGCTCTTGGTATGTAATTTACCCAAGAAATAAAGTAAAACCTGAAGCACTGGTGTTATGTTCCTATTGACTAAGTGGGTGGGGTGGACAGAATATTGGGCTCAAGTAATTGTGTATGGATTGAACATGGCCTTTCTTTCTTATTTGCAGGATATGACATCTTTGGCCCTGAAATGGAAATTAGAAACCACTTCAAGTCTTTGGAGTTTCAATATGAATGTGGCGATTTTAAAAGTTCAACTGGAAAAAAAGTGTCCTTTTTGAGAGTGTCAAATGTTTCCGATGTGGTACAAAAATCAGTAACGCAACTGAATGAAAGTGGCATGTTGGTTGAGAAGAGCAACATCCCCAAAAATGTGCTGTGGGTACTGCTGACAGGGGACAAGGGAGGAAAATCAACCAAACTACTGCTACAATTTCTAAATTGCAAAGAACAACATTCTGTACACACTGCCCGCCTACTGGCAATTTATGAAGGGGACAAAGACAACTATGAATGCATTGAAAAGGTTTTTGGGCCTGTCATTGATGAGACCAAGAGAGTTTTGGCTAACATTTCTGAACTGGATTTAAGGGTAGACCTTTCACAAGTCAGCAACCAAATTGAAAAATGTGATTTCAATATCAAAGACTTCAAAGGTATTGAAAACTGGCCAAATGAGCTGACACAGCTGTTAGCAAATCAGCACAAGGTGTCTGTTATGCAAAAGGTGTCTGTTATGCAAAAGGTGTCTGTTATGCCAGAAACGTACCCCATCAAATTTACAGAGTCGTCATGACAACAAACAATCACACAGATGGAACAGTATTGCAGAGTGCTGGCTAAGTCTTGGAGGGGATTGGGAGTTCATTGCCAGGCTACTGGGTTTAACAGGACCCAATGGCACTTACTTCTGCAACTTCTGTCATGCTCAAATTAAAGATCTCATGAAGGGTAAGCCTCACACACCATATCTGTTGGAAAAGGGTTCCACTATGAAACAGTTTCCAGTGCGTAGTTTTGAGTCCATCACGTCCGACAATGAAGAGTATGTAAAAAGTGGTTCTGTCAAGTCAAAAGCCAACCAGTTCCATAACTGTGAAAGCAGTCCAATCTTCCATGCTGCTGGACCAGTCATTGATTCAGTGTCATGCATGCCCCTCCATTTGTCTCTGGGACTTGGAAAGCAAGCTTTGGAGCTTGTTGAGAGTGAAGCTATTTCTATAGATAAGGTCATTAAAGAGGCAAATGGAGAAGCATGCCCAGAAATGACAGAAGCATTCCAGAGAAGAGAAGCACTGACCCAAGAGTGTTCTGATCTAAAGGAAAAGTTGGATGAAATTAATGAGGCTGTTAATTCTGCTGATGACACTCTTCAAAGGTTTCTGACTGAGACAGCTCCTCATCATCAAAAGGAAGGACGGAGGTAAATGGTTTATGAGTCATCTGAAAAATAAAATAAATGAAACCCTGTGAGAAACACGTATCAGTGATTTGTATCATTCCCTAAATTGGATGCATATATATCTTTAATGGTTTCCCAAGCAGATCTAGGGCAATCCATTACAATGCTTAAGAATCTTGTTTAGAAACAATCATGACAGTTTTGGACATGATGCATCAATCTCCTCATTGAAACAATATTCATGATACCACCATAAAACAGTATGCCTCCAAAAAGAATGTAACTGAATGCAAAATAAAATGGCTGACTTTTTCAGTTATTCACTATGAGTAACCATAATTTAGGTAACTCTGCATGGTCCCCAACTCTGCTTCTGTCTAAAGCAGATAAAAACATGCATGGTCTTCTTTAAAGACTTCTCTGAGGTTAATTTTGAGGAACTGAATAATCCTAGTCATAATTACAATGACAATAATGCATGTAACAATAATAACATCATCATCATCATCATCATCATCATTGTTGTCTACCTGTCCAAATAGTTGTATAACAAAAAGGAATGTCAGGGAGCTGGTAGCTGATCAGTTAATATCTCAAAATGAGTGACCAATGAAATTAATGACATTCAAGACTGGAAATATTGAGAAAAAAATTATTTTTGTTACAGGTTCACCACTCACACAATGGAGGCAGTAAAGGCAAGAGAGAAGGCAAGACAGCTAAAAAGGGACAAGGATAAACATCAAGAACAATCCAAACATCTCCAAGATCAGTTGAAGGCATCCCAAGACCAACTAACTGCCATAAATGCCAAAATCAATAACTTGAAAGGACCTTTTCAAAAGAGGCTGGATTGTGTACTAGCAGAGATGAATTTAAAGCGTCAAGTGTACCACAAAGGAGCTCTGGTTGGAAATGATGTTGCCAAAATTCTCCATTCAAAAAAATTGCAAAAAATTGTAAAAGTTTTCAAACCACTGCAAGTGAGCCTCCAAAATGGACAGAAGAAAGTTTTCAGTGATAACAAAACCATGAACAAGGTGTCTACATTGCTAACAAAACTATCACTGTGTTTTCAGCTTTATTCACCTAGCACTCCTCTCTGTCGCCATGAAGTAGCTTTTCTAGCAGTCAGATGTGCTAGCTTTGGTCGCTGGTTTCCTGTCAACTTTCCTAACTCCAATCTGCTCAGAAAGTTCCACGTTTTGACTTTCCATGTCCCTGAGAAAGCTATATCTAAGGGCACAGTTGGCATGGAAGCAGAGCACTGCTCAGAGAGCATCCATCCAGTAGTGAACAGGCTTGACAGGACTTATGCAACTGTGCAGAACACATGTGATCGCCTGGCACTGGTAGCCAAGAGCCAGTGGCTTCAGAGCAACTCCACCCTGACAAACTTCAGGAAACCTACACACAGACAGGGATCACACAATGTAATCACTACTGAGGAATAGCTTTTTTAGTGGAAAATCAAAAGATTTCATCCGTCTGTATAAAAAACGTGCATTTAAACCAATGAATCAGGGGCACCCAACGAGCCAAATCAACCAAAAGCTGTAGAAAGGCATTTTTAAATACCTTATGGTGTTTGCATGAAGTCTGTTTAACCCATTGGCACCCGTGCCAGCCAAAACCAGCCGCACAGAACCACGTGCCTTGTACCGCTTATGACGTCATCAGTTTTAATGGTCGTGGACAACTTTTACACGTAGCATGTGTAGGAGGAAGAGATCTTTCAAATCATACCCAAATGAGCATGATTCCAGCTTAAATTAACTTTCCACAAACTTTCTAGTGAACTATTTTCTTTCCAAAAATGCTAGCTGACGTTTTTGACTGACAAAAACAGCAAACATGACCTTTCTGAAAACCTCAGGGACTATGATTTTCCCACTGCGAATCTTTTAGGGCATGTTTCAGTTACGAAAATCTGAGTGCACTCTTTAATCGACACCGAAAGCCTTGGGCGAACTACCCTCCACTGAACAGATATTTACTTGAACTTGTCGTTGGGTGCCCCTGATGAATGACTCACCCAATATGGTTTTGTAAGGAAGTGGAAAACTAACATTCCTCACTACATTAGTAATGAGCCTTTACCATGCTTTGTTCTGTTATAACGTACGTAAGGCCAAGGAAGTGATGAGAGCGCGAAAGAAGTGGGAAAAAATGCGAGCTACTGGCAGACAGTCAGATGCGAGTATTTCTCACTACTTCTTGAGTGCTCTCATTACTTTCTTGAGTGCTTTATAACAGAAAAAGCATGAGTAAGGTTTTTAAATTTGTTTCATTTTTTTTCTAACATTTGTAGATAAATATTAGGTAGTAAATCAAATTCAATTGCACAAGTGTGCTTTATATATTCCCACTGATATGATGTACACACATAAAAAGCCTTTACCATGCTTTGCTCTGTTATAAGGTACGTAAGACCAAGGAAGTGATGAGAGCACAAAAGAAGTGGGAAAAAATGCGAGCTACTGGCAGACAGTCAGTTGCGAGTATTTCTCACAACTTCTTGAGTGCTCTCATCACTTTCTTGAGTGCTTTATAACAGAAAAAGCATGGTTAAGGTTTTTAAATTTGTTAATTACAATATTTTTCCAACATTTGTACATAAATCATAGGTAGTAAATTCACGTAATCAAATTCAATTTCACAAAGTGCTTTATATTCCCAATGATATACATACTAATGATGTCCGTTACACTACTGTGTTGCTGTCTCAAGCGACTCTTATGCACCTTCCTGTATGCTTTAAATCACAATACACGTATGCTGACCCGTGAACCAAGATTGTCAATTTAATGGGTGACTAAAATCATTCAGTTAAAACAAGGAACACTTAGAATATTCATCTCATCAGTTAGAACTGCAGTATGACTGACTTAATCACATTGTTGACTTAATCGCATTGTTAAAAAGACCGGATTTGTAATGATTTCAAAAATGGCAGTGTGCATCACACTCACTCTCAGGAGGCAATGCTCAATTTCAATGAAAAAAATGCACAAGCTACATCATAAAACAGATTATATACAAAATGCAATAAAAATATATTTTCCTGGAAAACTTTCAGGAAGAAGCAAATACCTATGTCCAGTATAGTCAAACCTGTATTAAGCAGCCACCCTCAGGGTACTATGACTTAGTGGCCACTTAATACAGGCTGACCGCTAAAATTCCATTGCGCATCACTTATTGCTTTAGTTAATGCTTTTTTAACCAAGTTCCATTGAGGTGTATCTGTTTTTGCTAAAGTTTGATTATTGGAGGTTGAAATATGTTCACCCGGCTTCATTTCAACAAAAGAACACACACAAAAAACTAAATATCATGCTGGTTTGAAAACTATGCACCAAACAACTTAAATTTATGACAGTTCACATGTCAAAAAATTTCCTGAAACCTTCACAAATTTGGCCTTTATGGTACAGTATTACATAAGAGGTTCTTTTTTTTATTGCAAATCCTGTTTTGAATTAGCTAATGTCTTTGATGTAGGTCTCCACTTATACAGAGGTTTTTTACAGAACTTATATGATGAGCACATGAAAAAGTAAGAAATAATCAACTGCCTGAATTTCTCTATTAGGCATTATATTTATATTATGATTATATAGTACTTGTTACAGATGGTGCTTGATCCACTTGTATCAAAGGTGAATTTTTTTTTTTTTTCACAAAGTCAAGGTACAAAATCCTGTGATCAGAAAATTCTTCT
The DNA here is from genome assembly GCA_016490735.1 of Pachyseris speciosa. Lineage (NCBI taxonomy): Eukaryota > Metazoa > Cnidaria > Anthozoa > Scleractinia > Pachyseridae > Pachyseris > Pachyseris speciosa. Next base: position 410,252 of record JAEMWC010000645.1, read on the forward strand.
GCAGAATTGAATGTTGTTTCTGGGTGATTTTAATGCTAGCACAAAGATTCTTAAATTCATTCTTAAAGGACAGGGAAATTTGTCTTATTTTTCCTCCTGAATAGATTTGTTTGTTCAATGATTATTACATTGTATGTAATACAGTGATGCTAAGATATTAAAGTATTGTGTGAATTTATAATAGCCCACATTATCACAATAACAACAAAGGTACAGTTGCACAGCTGATTTTAAATATGTAGTAAATATCCTTGAGTTTAAGTAAAATTATTTGATGTTTTCACCTGGTTGTTATGCAACTTTCTAACATGATAAAGCACAATGATTAATACATGATACTGCTATTGTTATTCACCCAACACAGCCAATACAGTTACTGTTCACAAGATGTAAGTGGAAAACATAATAAGAAAATGCTTTCCCAAGCTTTGCATGAGTTAGCTGTTCAAGATAGTACTCCCTAGTACACTGTACTGATGAAGAAGCTACCAAATTATGGCCTTTCCTGATCAAACAGCTCCCTAGCTAAGAAATGGCAAAATATGAAAATGTAAAGCCCCAAGGTACCTTGATAACAATTAGAAAAATATACTAATAAAAATGTAGGGATAGTGTGAATCAAACTGTATGCAGTGAAATCTAGAGGACGTGCACAACATGCATGACAGATTTGAATTTTAAGCCCAATCATGGTGATTATAAAGAGACACTGTTGTAACATTTTACCAAACTTTCTTTTACACTGCAATTTTTGGAAAGAACTACATTGCAAGAGCTTTCAAAATAAATTTCATTCCACCGAAGATGAGAAGACATTTAACATGTTAGATGGCGGTATCTATCATTTTCAAAAACCCTTTTTTGTCAACAAAAACTTGGGAAACTTAGACTATTTCTTGTTTAAATTGGCTCATAAAACATTTTTGTACTACAGGTGGTAGAAAAGTCAAGAACAATGTCATTAAATTCTTAATTTAGCTGATATTCAATGGAATAATCATTGAAAGCTGAAGGTGAAATGGTAAACTGAAGTGTGGTGAATGAATGAAAGATCTATTACTAATTACTATAATCGTCACATGCCTACTCGTAAAAACAAGAAAGGCTAAGTTGGATTTTTTTTTGTTTTGCAAGCAGTCATGTGACCAATGTAGAATAACTGCAATTTTCACAAATAAAAATTGGCAATAAAATTGTAATCCTATTTATTGAGGCTTGTTCTACCAGTCAAAACTAAACTTGAACATCTCATTCAAGTGGTTATCTAAGTTAACTCATTGGCACCCATGCCGGCCAAAACCGGCTGCACAGAACAATGTCCCTTGAACCGCTTGTGACGTCATCACTTTTAATGCTCTTGGACTACTTTTACATGCAGCATATGTAGGGGGAAGAGATCTTTCACACCATACGCAAATGAGCACCACTCTGTCAAAGAGGCCGGAGAAAATGCAAAAAAAAACCAAGTGACATTAAGCCGAAAATTTGAATGAAAATCTTGGGTCACTACCCATCTGCACTTCCTTCCACCAAATCCTATGATCCTAAAAGTTTTCCACAAATCTGTTCCCACCAAAAGCAAACCCAGAAAATGTCCAGCAAGAGAACACGAAAGCAAGGCAAGAAAAGCAAAAGAAAAGGGGAAGAGAGAAAGCGAAAGGTAGAAGAAGAGGGGGTGGTGAAACTTTTCAACCCAAAAACTTTGAAATTTTGTTTTCTGTGCATGCCCGATCTTGGAAAGCTAATATTAAGCATCAGGAACAGAAAGGCGTGATGACCTCCACCAGCAGACAGAGTTTCGGGCAGTTTTGGTTCTTTTTGGCTAGAATCTGGCCACAAAACGGCTCGACAGGCTTCGAAAGGTGTTTTTTGGCAAAATGCTTGGGAGTCAGTGGGTTAAATAAAGATAACTAGGCTCATAAGTAGAAATTGTTAGCCAAAAAGATTAAGAAACTCTGCAATGTGAGGTAAAAAGATAGATTGCCAAGAAAGAAACAACAGTCAAGTATATCACAGACACACCACAAGTGATACCCTCAAGAAAAATAGTGAGGTTCACAAATTTATTTTCTTTTTTTTACAAAGTTTTTTCTTCCTCTCTTCCTCTAGCCTCATCCTTAACTCTTCCCTTCTCTGCATTTCCTTTTCCTCATCTCTCTGCCTTTGCTCTGGGGTTCTAAATGTATATTTTGAAAGTATAATTTAAAAACTCTGAACTATTGATTCAGTTTACAAACAAGGGCAATTTGTTTGTAAAGTTCAAACAAATGTATGGTGAAACTGAAAATATCTACCTTTCTTCCTCTGTAAAAACAACCCCCTTTTCCTTACTAATCTTCTTTCGGCGATAGTTAACTTTCCTTTATAGAGGTGATAGAGCAAAGACAAATGAATACCGGTATCAAATGCCACCAAAAATTTCAACCTCCAAATATAACGAATAAAATGAAACAAAATAATATTGATGTCACTACTGCATTACCTTTCTTTCGGCATCTCAACCACAACAAATTAATCGGCACTCGAGCGGAAAGTAAGAGCGCGGACAAGAAAATTCGCGCGCTTTTCACGGATGCGGCTGGCACACGAAAATGGCAAGGGCGGGAATTTTATGGTTATAGTAGATACCACCGAAAAGAATACTAGATCAAAAATACTCTATACTGTCTGGGACACCATCTCCTTAATCTTATCACAGCCTTACAACGATTTTAACGCTAAACGAAACTTTCACAGGTTGTTTTGACTTAAGCAATGGTGAATAGACACAGAGTCGACAATTCAATCTGAACAGTGTTCCCTGACTTTTGAATGAGCCATACATTCCTCACAAGGCCATTGTCGGAAAAACTTCCCAATTTTCCAATGGAGACATAAACAAAGTACAAAAAAAAGTAAAAACTCACCTGTGGCAACTGTCAAAATTTTCCACTGGGACGGAATAAACACCCGCGACAATCAGAAGCATAAGATAGTTTCCCAACAACAAATGACTTTTCTGTAAACCTTCGAAATCCTCTTTCAGGTATTGCAAAACAGCTCGAATCTCGCAACTTTGAAATAGCTGCTGTCTGAGACCAAACATTCAAACTTTCCTCGAGTAAAAGGAATCATTGACAACACCCTTCGATGACCAGAGCCACGGCGACAAGAAGGATTCACTATTATGTAAAGATTCCTAAGTCACATTTCGAGCAAATCCACTCTTGAAGAATCCTGTTGTTGAAGAAGGGCCAGCAAGTAGCTTCTGACTCGTCGAATATACTTTGTAAACAACATGACGACTTTTAAGGGTGAAATTAGCCTGTGGCAAATGCTTCAATTTTGAACCACCGCAAAGAGACTGCGGCCGATGCGTACATCCAGCGAAAAGTGATTCTTGATGATAAGTCCGACTTAGTAGCCTATGATTTGACACTCTCAATTAAACAAAGGTAAATAAGACGTAAATTCAAAATTACCGGGTTCAGAGATCGGTTCTGTCATCAAATTTCCACCGAAATGCGGTCGAAGTGAGTGAAAGACCACACTTCCCACGGGCATGTTTTTTCACACTGGAGAACTACGTTCTCACGTGGTCGAACGCACGATACGGTAGCGGCCAGCGGCCTCCTTTCAAAGGCAGCCGCTGGTGGAAAATAACGTGGGCTTTAATTTGATCTGAAAGGTTCAATCTGAAACGCTCGTGCCATGTTGAGCCATATAGGTCTAAAAATGGACCCCCCCCCCCCCCCCATAGTGGCCGCCGGTGCAGGTTACAAAATTGCCAACAACATTGCTTGTGTTCCTCAGGTTTCCCTTAAAACATCTAGGTAGGTGGTTTGCTTTCACCATGAAAATCCTACGGAAATTTATTTTATGACATATGCTCCCTGACTACTTAGTTAGCCTAAAGCTCTAATCCTCGGAGCTCGATACACTGCAGACCGGTTAGCTCAGTGGTAGAGCACCGGACTACCGTGCGGGAGGTCGCGGGTACAAACCCGGCCGGTCTTTTTAAAAATAATTGAGGAGAAAGTGCTGCCTTTGTAATGACATCTACAAACGGTTAGACTTTCTAGTCTTCTCGGATAAGGACGATAAACCGTAGGCCCCGTCTCACAACTCTTCATAATTCTCTCATTCTGTGGGACGTAAAAGAACCACTAGGGACGCAACAAAACTCTGGCAGTGACCACCCCTAGTGTCTGTCTTAATTTGATATTGATATTACGGGGACACTCATAACTCAACTTCATTAATTGTAAACTGCGTTATAAGCAGTCTGGTAAAGTCCCGCGGCCAGTGTTGTAAACCGCCATGAGACTATGTGATATGAACGGTATATAAATACACATTACATTACATTACATTACATTACATTACATTACATTACATTACATTACATTACATTACATTACATTACATTACACTGCATTCGATCGAAGAGTACTTTCCCGGTTTTTTTTTTTGTCCCATTGGGTTTTTTTTATTCCGGGTTTTTGTACCGGGCAGTGTATCATTCCTTTGATTCTGCTTTCTCTTATATTATTTCTGCAATTTTTCTGATATTACTGTTAAAGTTATTTGTATTGTTGTACTGTATTAATAAATTAAGACATCTTGTCAATAAAGCACGCGCTGGTCCGTTGTGACCATTAGGCACCCCGCAAGAGTCACACTCCATATACATACATTACTTTATTTACCCTCGGATTTTTAGGGTAGCTTGTGCAGCTGATATCTCCGAGCATTTAACCATCAGATAAGAGATAGACCACCACACCGGAAGAGTTGTGAGACGGGGCCTACGGTTTACCGTCCTTATCCGAGAAGACTAGAAAGTCTAACCATTTGCAGATGTTATTACAAAGACTCTGAGTGTTGGTCCGGGCGGGGTCGCGACCTCCCGCACGCTAGCCCGGTGCTCTACCACTGAGCTAACCGGTCGGCGGCCATATATGTCGTTGTGTTTTCGTTCGCGCTTTGCGCTCTGTGCGGAGGGTGGTAATGAATGACAGTTTTCCCTACCCTTTCATATACTTCGATTCGTGAAATTCCTACCCTTTCATATACCTCTTAAGGGCAGAGCCTCCCTGTATAGGCCATTATAGGGAGTACACAGGCATGTGACATTAAATAAGCTGTTGCTTGAAGAAAACAGCATTAGACCACTCTGTAATAAATATTCGTAATACATACATACATACATACATACATACATACATACATACATACATACATACATACATACATACATACATACATACATACATTACTTTATTTTACCCTCGGATTTTAGAGTAGCTTGTGCAGCTAATATCTCCGAGCATTTAACCATCAGATGAGAGATAGCCCACCACACCGGGAACTACGTCCCCTACTCTTTTCGAACAGTGTGTGGGTTCTTTTAGGTCCCACAGAATCAATTATGAAGAGTTGTGAGACGGGGCCTACGGTTTATCGTCCTATCCGAAAAGACTAGAAAGTCTAACCATTTGCAGATGTTATTACAAAGGCAGCGTAATGCAGTTACAGCGTAATGCGTAATGCAGTTGCTGCGTGGCACAGTAAACAGTTCAAAAGTTGTAAATAGTAATAACAACGATGTTTGTAGCAGACGTTTCGGGCCTGGCCCTTCCTCAATGCTAAGTTGAGTTCTGAATGGGACGCGACATGGAGGTTCGCTGCAAGAAACAATGCAGGGGTACCAACAACGCCAGAAGCTATGACGAAATGCTCCTAAGTTTTCATCTTGGCACCCTTAGGCCGCATGGACTAAACGTGGATTTTATTTTTTTAACAGCTTGACCTGCGCGCTCTTACCTATCCATTAGAGTCGCGTGTTCAACTGTTTATTTATTCAATGACGTGTCCCATTCAGAACTCAACTTAGCATTGAGGAAGGGCTAGGCCCGAAACGTCTGCTACAGACATCATTTTTAATTTGGCACTGCGTTATTACTGCAGGTGTATTTACAACTTTATAACCACTCTGGGCTGTCTGTAAGATTATCACTCGTGAAGTCATCCAGCCAATGTAGTGGTGAAGAAAAATGGTCAATTTCTATTAACGTTTTAAGCTTATAATGTAATGTTCATCGCTGCCGAGCGGACAAGAACACGGACTATGGAAAAAGAAAAAATTTGGAAAAAATTCCTATGTTTTTCATCTGACTTTTTAGCCCGGCTTTTTAGACTCCAGACGTCTTTGTGCTCGTCACGCGTTCCTTCCTCACGATGCGAAGGAGGCTACTGACTTTTGGGCCTGGGTACTAGTGCAACATCCGGGAATTGGCTTTCCACTCACGGACAACCAACATGGCGGCTATGGTGAGAGGATGTCGAGTGCTAGAGAGAGCTCCGTTTTTGGTGAGTTTTATGTTTTAAAGACGATTTGGATAAATCATTGTGTAAATTTAGTGTTGTGCCGTTCTTCAGGTAAATAATTCAACCTTTGTTCAATTATTCTTTCGCCAATGGCAGGCTCGGGGTCTTGGTGTTTCGTCGGTTCATTATGCAGAACTCGCCGCCAAGGTTGGTGTCTTAACATTTTTTGCTTGTGACAGCTTCTGTCCCATTTCCATTAATTGTTAGATACTTGTAGTAGGGATATCGAGCCTTTAGTTAATCTTAAATAAATTATTGTTTTATGCAAGCTATGAAGTGAGAGTTGGTGTTGAAGTAAAATGATGCAATGATATTAAAAGCTCCGCCAGGCTCACATCTGACGTCGACAACTTAATATAAACCTCACTTGCCATTACAATATCAGCAATGTGTAATTTCTTATGAAGTTCCCTTTAATGGGTTCTAAATAATACCGCGCTGAATTCTTCCTTTCCTGATTTCTCTTTCATCAGTTCTATCTGTATTTCAGCATCAACTTCGTTTTTTTAGCTCCTGGGATTAGATTGGTTAGCTCAGTGGTAGAGCACCAGACTAGCGGTAGAGCACCGGACTAGCGTGCGGGAGGTCGGTGGTTCAAACCCTGGTTGGACCAACACTCAGGGTCTTTAAATAATTGAGGAGAAAGTGCTGCCTTTGTAATAACATCTGCAAAATGGTTAGACTTTCTAGTCTTCTTGGATAAGGACGATAAACCGTAGGCCCTATATCACAACTCTTCATAATTGATTCTGTGGGACGTAAAAGAACCCACACACTGTTCGAAAAAGAGTAGGGGACTTGGGACGTAGTTCCCAGTGTGGTGGCTTATCTCTCATCTGATGATTAAATGCTCGGAGATATTAGCTGCACAAGCTACTCTAAAATCCGCAGGTAAATAATGTGATGTATGTATTGGGATGGTTGGGGAATCAGGATGCCAGGCGTAAACAATGGAAAATTTGTAATCGATTTCAGATTGTCTGAAGTTCGGCAGGCGCTTTCATGCATTCGTTAAGTGGTCGTTAAGAATGCTCTTATTTGTCAACCACATTCAAGGGACAAGCAAACTTTATTCTGTCCTGTTTCCATTGATACTTCAAAGTAAAATAGTATGTACGCACTGGCATTCAATTGTACAGTATAGTTGCATTTACAAAGAAATGTACCTTTACAGGGATCACTAATTTGTTCATTACAAAAGGCAATCAAAAATTCAAAAATTGTTTTATCTGATAAGAATAGTGTATTCCTGAGCATTGAGACGGCATGAGGGAATGATTTAGACACCCATTCTAGGAATTCTCATACGCTCAAAGACTCTTCGTGGTGTAAAAATTTTCGTTTTCATTTGCTGACAATTTATGTTTTCACATATTCGAATGCTAAATAAAGGTAAACAAATGTTCATGGTGTCATATGTTCAAACAAGCGTAACGCGATGAGAAATATAGATAATCATCTCCTCTGAAATGCGCCTCTGACAATTTTCAGTTGTCAAAAGATTTTGAATCTTTGACAGCCTCTGCAAAATATACCTCACTTATCTTGTCTTCGTTCTGAGCTGCTGTACTTTCAGCAAAATAATTTTGAACAAACTTTGGCTCACAAAATGTGCGTTTCGTTACCATATGCAAATAAGAGGATATTTTGTTTCGCCTGTATGCACATTTTTGGCGTCTGCTCACAGAATATCTGGCCGGTTTTTCATGGTTTTCCAGCCAGTTTATCGGCGGTAATTTAAAAGCAGCTGTGATAAGTTATTTGCTTGTTTATTATAACAACGGCATGGACAACAGCCTTTATGTGTATCAAAAAACAAAAGGTTCAGTGTTTTTATACGCAGCGCAAATTTCATGAAAAAATCTCAGGAAAAAAGTGCGCATTATACACGGGTAAATACGGTAAACTGTTGGTATGACAGTATTTCTTGAACAAACTACTCTTCTACTAGAGTGGTTTCAAAACTCCCATTCCACAATGACTATATTAATCAATGAACAACAGTCAAGATACAACAAACGAATCAAATCGTAAAACAGAAAAATGTATTACACTGCATTTCAAACCACTCTGTAGGCTTGATAATTTCTTATGTCACCTCCCTGGCACAGTATCTTACGTACTCCACAAGCTTACCACAGGACGCCTTTGATTAAGTAATAAGACAGTTTAACCATTCCCTAGTAATGACTGATCATGATTAATATTAAGTTAACATTACCATATGTTTGATTTTCCTTGTATTGTAGCCTCCCATTCAAGTGTTTGGCATAGAGGGTCGTTACGCCCATGCTATGTACTCTGCTGCAGCCGGACAAAAACATTTGGAGCAGGTTGAGCGTGAATTAAGCCAAGTTGATCAGCTCATCAAATCAAATGCAAAACTTTCTGAGTATCTGACCAACCCTACATTGGACAAGTTTAAGAAACAGTGTAAGTTTCTTGTCAAAAGTCTGAGCTTAACTGCTGCAGCTCCTTGTACATTGTCTTCAGAAAGTATGTGCATAACTAATGTTGCTTCTCTGTATTCATCTGCCAATTGCAAAAACAAAGATCTTCAAAAATTAATAGATGCTGCAATGATCTTTTTTTTTTGTGGTCAATCACCCATATGTTCCTAGTTATTAGTTAACTCAGTTTGTGGTAATACCCAGAGGTTTAATTCAGTAAGTACCATAATGTTCTGAAAGTAGCACCACGAGAGAAACAGCTACCCAAAAGTAACATTACATGTATATGTACTTTTTGTGCCTTTTGAGTAATTCCTGACAGTAATGGCCTACCCTAGAAGGATCTGTCCTCCAAAAGTAACAATGTTTTAGTGAAAAAAGAATTGACTGAGTGTAAGAAATTGTTGAAAGAGATAACTGTGTTCCCTGTATACAGATGGAACAGTTTAATGTTTTACTGTAGAAGAAGAATCAGTGGGAAAGAGAGAATTTGAGTGAAATTAAGTGCATTCTGCAGCTGTGTTTAGAGCAATTGTTTTCTTCAATTACTTACATACGTTACCTACCCAAAAGTTGCAGCCCCTTAGGCCTGCTAATTTTGAAAGCAGCTATTTTCAGAACTCTACTGTACGAACTTAATCTTTGCCTATTTTAAACTTTGATGTCTGATTTGTTGGGGTACAGAGCTTCTTCACCTGGTATTTACATCTTGTTGGTGTGTTTATTCTCCTTCACGATGACAATAATTGTCAAGTTTGATATGGAAAAGGCCTTTTGCCCTCAGGGTGCAACAGTTTTGTAACAGTTTGGAGTTATTATTTGTCTCATTGAATGTCTCAGTTAAAATTCTGCACTAAATTCAAATGCATTTTGCTTCTTGTTATTTTTCCAAATGAAGGGCTCGGAGCATAACCATCCTATGTCGAATTTTGAGTCGTTTTTTCGATTTTGCTTGGATTTGTCTGAATTTCTGCATGTGAACTGCAATTCGATGGAAACACATTGTATGGTATTTTTTTGACTGATTCATCCAGAATCCAGAAATGCATTTTTTCTTACGTACACCAAGAAACCAACCTTCCATGGGAGTGGTTTGCAAGTTGCATTACATCTTCTTTCAATTGAATTGCAGTTTACATGCAACAATTCGGGCAAATCCCGGCAAAATCGAAAAACAACCCAAAATTCGACATAGGATGGTTATGCACCGACGCCTTCAATTGAAGTGAAGCTCATTTGTATGCGTACCGTATTAATATTCATACGTGAATTATGTGAACATTTGTGAGGAGTACAACTAAAACTGGAGGTGAAATGATTGACGGGTAGAAAGGATTGTTTGATAGTGTGACGTAGACTATAAATTTGGCGGTTAAAACATCGATTAAGCTCATCGGATACGAAACTTACGTGAGTGCTGGAGCTGCGGATCGCTACGTATTAACTGCATTATCGGTTTGCCTTCCCGCTTGGTGATCGAAAGACGTCATGAAAAGTCTGGAGATCTGCAAGTTCTTAACGCTTCTGAAAGAATCCAGTTAGTGTTTTCTCTGTGCTTACCAAATCACGATGAGATATTAGCGTTTTGGGGTACAGAGTAGAAGCCAGGCGGAAAAAGTCTGAAAACAACTCTCGCCTCAAAAGCGGCGCGTCGTTGCTAGTCTTGTTCCATTTCTCAAAGGTTGCGGTGCTAAAAGCTGGGAAAGCGAGAGTGGTTTTTGGACTTATAGGCGAAAAGTGTATGTTTGAAGAGTTGTTGTTCTTCGCACTTGGAGCAGACAATGATCCCAGAATTCATTGCGGTCAAACAGGGCGCTGTCTGAAGTCAAAACCTCTCGCGGGGGGGCGGTGGGTTGGGGCAGATTATTACTTGTTTTCAGTAAAAACTCTACCTTATAAAATAACTTTGAAAACTGTCTAGCTGCTGCACCGAGGTTTCCATTGTTCATTAATTTTGAAGAGCGCATTTTTTGAAACCAATCGTGACATGAAATCGCAGCTTGCTTTTACTGTTAGCCGTGGAATAGTTAGTCGAACTTCGGAAACGCTACCGAAAATTCATTCGGCTCGAAGTGAAGTCTGCCCGTTTTCGATGAGTATCTTGAACACAATCCATGGAAAAGAGTTGCATTGGCGCGCACGGCAAACATTCAAAGCAATATTAAGCGGTACTCCTCGCGATTCGTCTGTGTGAATCAGATGTACGTAAACAACGGATTATAACGTGAACGATCGCCGCAGTTAGGAACACAACTTAAGCAGTAGTGAAACCAAAAAAAAAAACAAACAAACAAAAACAAAACAAAACGAAACGGAAAAAAAAAAACCCTTGTACGGGATTCGAACCAACAACCTCTGCGAAACCGGTGAATTGCCGTAACATCCGCGCTTGTTGGTTCGTGACATATCCGTGACTGATGAACAAGTGAGAATGAATATTTGGTAAACATGCTGCCGAATTTTAACACAGAAATCACTTTTGCGTTGATCGCCTCGGTTTTTTGCTTCTATGGAGGCTAATAAACTACAGCAAAAAGTATTCTCACGCGAGATAAACATTTGTGCGCGACTACAGTCATTGTGATGAGACAATCCATCACGCGTGATAAAGGGATTGAATTTCATGCAAATTTTTTTACGTTTTGGAGCCAAGTTAATTTCACAAAAGAGTTAAGTATTTCTGTCAAATTCTTTCACTGTCGTCATTTACGTTAATTTTAATAAGATTTTCATTCCATTGTTTTCCACTTGACGATGAAAATGAATCCATCAAAAACGTTTCAACTGACGAAACCACGCGCAAGTTTTAATTTACTACGCAACACAACGTTCTGAGTAAATGAAACATGACGGAAAACAGCGTACTCTTAGGACTCTTAATTTTTGCTCTAGGACATCTGATAAACTCAAATTTTTGCTGTAGGTCACCAATAGGAGTTGTCTTGGCAAAAAGTTTCTTCAAGTCAAAACAGCCGTCTTTAATATTTTGTGATTTTTCAGCCGTCGGCAAGCTTTTTGCGCACTGATTTAGAATCAACCGAGGTTTTTGTACGCTGGATTTAAGATGTACGCTGTATTTAAGACAAACAACCGACTTTAGCGCTGTGTTATATCGGCCAAAGCCTTTCCGAAAGAACTTAGAGTCAACCAAGGCAACTAGGCGCTTTTTTCGACTCGGACGAACCCTTAAGTCAAGCTGATTCGGACTAAAACAACCGCGCTTTAACGCTAGCGTTGACGTTAACATCAACACTAACCCTAACCATGTCCCTAACCCTATCCCTAACCCTATCCCTAGCCCTAGCCGACGCTCTATGTTAAGTCCAACCTAAACCCAACAATAACCCTGAATCTCTTCGGAGTGAGTGCTGTTTTCAGGTCGGACAAAATCTTTGCGCGCTGACCTGAGATTAACCAAGGCTGCTGTGTGCTGTTTTTTTAAGTCGACCACGAATATTGTGCACTGTTTTCGTGCCAAGCGAGCTTGTCGAGTGTTATGATTAAGCAAAAACGACACATTGCGCATTACGTCTAACTGAACAGAAACGTTCTGTGTTCTCTTAAATCGGTTACGAGCATTTGGCGCTTAGTCTTTCACGCAAAGAATACCCTTGGGCATTGTTAATTAGCATACTCCACCAGAGATATGAAGGGCTCGGAGCATAACCATCCTATGTCGAATTTTGAGTCGTTTTTCGATTTTGCTTGGATTTGTCTGAATTTCTGCATGTGAACTGCAATTCGATGGAAACACATTGTATGGTATTTTTTTGACTGATTCATCCAGAATCCAGAAATGCATTTTTTCTTACGTACACCAAGAAACCAACCTTCCATGGGAGTGGTTTGCAAGTTGCATTACATCTTCTTTCAATCGAATTGCAGTTTACATGCAACAATTCGGGCAAATCCCGGCAAAATCGAAAAACAACCCAAAATTCGACATAGGATGGTTATGCACCGACGCCTTCAAATGTTAATTTTTTTGTCATTAATCTTGACTATAGTATTGGTTTCACTCAATATTTTTCTTTTATAATGTTGAGGAGTGTTGTTTTAGGACAGTTTCTTACTGTGGCCTTTTATTATGCTTTCAGCCCTTTTGACTGATGTATTGAAATCTCAGAAGTATTCTGATCTGACAGTGAATCTATTTGGTGAGTTGTTACTTTTTCCTATCCGAGTATCAGTGCTGTTTTAACATTGTGTTTTCTTTTTGTGTGCCAAGGTAAAAATATTCAGTCTTGGTATTAAAATAGTTCACTGTTTATGTAGAAGTCTAAACAGAAACTTTGTTATGATTGATCATTATAAGAGCACACTCTCTGGGCTTTTGTTCTTTTCTGGAACATATAATTATCATTTTTGGGCACTATAATCTTGAACATGTAGAATCAGGGCTGTCATTAAAAGGGTGGGTCTGGGGATTTTCCCTGGTACTTTCAGTCAGATCCTGGCTACTCAGATAGAAAACAGCCTGTTAACTGTAGCTCAACAGTCAGAATTTCTGGCTTCTTGTGTACCTTTACCTACTCAAACAATGTTAGTAACAACCCTGAGAATACATTAGTTTACAAATCTCTTTACTCTGCTTTGGAGACATGGCAAAGCGAACCCAGTATGAGAAAGAATGATAAAGCCTACGTTTGCCAAGAGGGTCACACTTGTAATTTTTTTAGGGACTTTGGCAGAGAACAACCGTCTTGGTTTAGTGCACAGTGTGGTGGTAGCCTTTGGCAAACTCATGAGTGCTGCCAGAGGTGAAGTATTGTGTTCCGTTACAACTGCCAAGGTATGTTACACTCATCAGTTTTTATGTATTTGAAGACTGTGTATACATTTCTCTGGGTATTGCAACATCACTTGATCGCTGCATCTGAAATGCTCTTGCTATTCTCCGAGTTACTGTTTGGTATTGTGTTGACTTACAGTACATTAAGGATGGTGCCTCCTAATATGAAGATATTTTTTCACGGATAATCACTCAATCAAAAAAGTAGATGTTTGTAAGGGCCATTGAAAATTGAAAAGAAAATTGAGGGTAACCACGCGTTTTTCAGAGATAATTAAGTCCAAAGCTTGAAAAAATAGAGAGTTAGTATTTTTTCGAAAAAGAGAAAAGAAGAAATATTTCTCTGAACATTTCCTTAGAATTCCCGTTTACATACACCATAGCAGCTACAAACCACAAGCTTTGAAACACATAACAACTGGTGTTACAAAAACTACTTTTTATGTGGTATTTATTACAAAATCATTGCACTGGAGCCATTTTTGGCCCTGACTGCTCTCTTCTAGTTGAGCAAAAAACAGGCTAAATATATTTTGCCAACCATGAAAAAATCACCATGTGTTGAGTAGGCTTACCACTTTCGTTTCGAAGTTGGGGACACCATGCGTTTTTTAGAGCTATATTGGTTATTTTCTACTTTTAAGGCACTGTTTTGGGGGCTTGAGACAATTTTTGTTCTACCCCCTCCCTAGTAAGTTAAATATTTGCATCTCTCTTTCCTTAGGCATGCCGGCATATCCGGTATGGCGACACATGCTGGAAGAAAAAGTTTTCTTGATTCTTCATGAATTAGAGGACATTTTTTCAATGAAGATGGCTTTGAATGCTCAGAACAAATTCGAAGACATTTTGAGATGTGCATTTTGCGTAAATTTCAAAGTCTTTAATTCCAGTATAACTTGCACTTTTGGGCTCTGGCGAAGTGGAAATAGACAAACATGTATGTAAGATCACCTTTTGTAGTTTTGTCACTTACTTTCGCAGTTCAGTGTTTCTTGTGGTTGTATTATTTGTCTGGAAGGAGCTTTGAAATGCATAAAAACTACGCAGTTTGAGAGCCAGTATTTGTGATTCCTTGTTTCTGATTTTCGCAGTCCGTTATTCAGGCAAATTAAGTTCAAGCTTTTCATCAGTTACGAAGGTAACTGATCAATGTAAAACATCGTGTTATGTTATACGTTCGAGGGAGAAAACATCTTCCTTTTTCTTGTTGAAACAGCAATAAACGGATTTGTTGTGTATTAAACCGTCACATGTATGTGTAGCACATAACTTTTTTAAGTGATTCCATCACTTTATACAGCGATATGTTTTGATTAAGCTTATATTATTTGCCACTTCACTTCACTTGCTTTTCCGTGATTCAGCGTAATTTTATAAAACTCACCCTAATAACGCTTTCGTTTACGAGTTTTTGGTGTGGGTAGCCTGTTGCCAATCCTGTAAAGCTATCCACTAAATCAAGAGCTTACAAAAAGTATGGTAACCATCAAAACTATGGCGGTTGATGTGTGTCAAAATTAGTCTAGTAAAATTTATTGAGGGGTTTCCTTTATTTTGACTGTTGTCTTGTATTTTGATACCCGACTGCTTTGTCATTTTGAGTGTGTTGCCATTCTGAGGCCATTCTCATTTTGCGTATGTGCGCTCATTTTGAATGTGTTCTCATTTTGAGTGTGCTCACAGTCTGAGTGTACTCTCATTTTCAGCCAGCCAGTTCCCATTTTGAGTCCGTCCCCATTTCGAGAGTGCTCTCATTTCTAGGGTGCTCTCATTTTGAGTGTGTCCTCATTTTGAGTGTGTTCTCATTTTGACAGTATCCCAAGACCTCATGCGCGCTTTACTCGATCTCATTCCCCACTCTGTTACCCCCACTCTTCGAAGAGCAAAACAAGATGGCGCAAGTTGGCTCGGAAGGGTATGTTGGTGTACACGAAGACATACGAAGCTCTTTGACCAGCGTGATATGGCAGTTACTCTCTTCCGATGTAAGTGAAGAAACAATCGACTTTTTGATATATCGATTGGAGCAACTCTCACGGCATTTGTTGCGAATAATTCAAACTGTGAATGTGGGCATGTCAGAACAACTTCTTCTGGAAGACGTGACGCGTTGTATCTCTTTGTTGTCAAACTGCAACAACTGTAATTTTCAACCAGCTCCTCAAGTCCCAACTGAAGAAGGAAGTCATGTAGGAAGACTTAAGTTTGTTATTCCACGTGAACAGTTAGAATACCTTTTGTCATACGACATTTCAGCAACAGATATTTTGAAGGCCCTTGGTGTATCTCCAAGCACTGTACACAGGCGTTTACACAGCATGTGTTTTACACAACTTTTGCCTGATTGCTGGTGAAGGAGACATTGAAGAATTCCTTGATCTGGATAATAATGGTGATGATGATGATGATGACCAATTTGAATGCCCTTTTCCAGTACCTAGACCATCAGCAGTTGCTAAGAGGAATCAAATGGTCACCTGTCTTGACCACTAAATATGGTTGTTATTTCTCTGATCAATAATTTACTAAAAAAATATGTGAATTTTCCATACTTCTCAGATTGTTGTAAAAAAGGTTGATCCTGATTTCTTTTTTTGCAATTTGCTATATTAAAACAGTTGGCTTGCCACTAGAGTTGTGGAAAACAGTTCTGCATAACAAAGTAAACAGATGGAAAATATAAATAAATGATTAGGATTTTTGAGCCACTGCTCATTTAAATAATATCAGGAATGATGGGTAAATAATTGAGCTAATTGAATGGTTATATTTTTGACTATATTTACTGGAACGAAAACTGTTTGCTAAAAAATTCTTGATCAACAAAGTTTCGTTCCCTGTAATTTTTTTTCTCTATTCAAATTTTATTTCTGTAAACAATTCAAATAAATAAAAATAACCTTTGACAATGTCAACTGAAAGCAAGACATACTTGCATGACACACAGTGATACATAAGAAAGTTCTGGAAAAAAAGCAATGGGCAAACTGTCATAAGTTGTGTATGTATAAGCTTATACCACTACTGACAAGAATTCCAGATAAATCAAGTGATTATTGTTTGATTTCCAGTTTCAGTTTTAAGAAAACATTTATAACATACAGCTGTGTGGAGATCAACGAACTCAAACAACAAACCTGTACTTTCATACCCTGGCAAAGACAAAGGAATATTCATGGCAAATGTGCAAACATGGAGGTATATCAGCCTGGAAATATTTTCAAAACTCGAGTCTCCCATAAAAGAAGTCTCCAAAGCTTGCAGGGTAGATCACATCCAGAACACCTAGGATTGCTCCCAGAACATAAAAAAACATTACAACTGTTTGAAAATATTCAGGGGATGATGCACATGCACGTTTGTATCAAGCAAATCGAAATTTCATTGAGAATCCTGAAAGCTTTCTTTGAAATCAGAGACAAGTAAACAAAAGATTAATAGTTATGAACTAGTGGGGGAAAACGGAAAGTAACATACAAAGAGAGCATTTCAAAAGTTCGTAATTTCGTGTTCAAAAACCATAAAACAGAATTTGAGCTTAAAGGCGTAGATAGATGCATTTTTATTTTTAGTAAACTTACAGCGACCATTGGTCAGGTAAGAGTTTTAACCGCTGAAATGTACGCTTGGATCTGAAACGTTCACAATATCGCTCAGAAGTTAAAAGCTTCCATAAAGGTATTCTAACTGTTCACGTGGAATAACAAACTTTAGGTCTTCCTACATGACTTCCTTCTTCAGTTGGGACTTGAGGAGCTGGTTGAAAATTACAGTTGTTGCAGTTTGACAACAAAGAGATACAACGTGTCACGTCTTCCAGAAGAAGTTGTTCTGACTTGCCCATATTCACAGTTTGAATTATTTGCAACAAATGCTGTGAGAGTTGCTCCAATCGATATATCAAAAAGTCGATTGTTTCTTCACTTACATCGGGAGATTGTAACTGCCATATCATGCTGGTTAAAGAGCTTCGTATGTCTTCGAGTACACCAACATACCCTTCCGAGCCGACTTGCGCCATCTTGTTTTGCTCTTCGAAGAGTGGGGGTAACAGAGTGGGGAATGAGATCGAGTAAAGCGCGCATTGGGTCTTGGGATACTGTCAAAATGCGAACAGACTCAAAATGGGAACTGGCTGGCTGAAAATGAGAGTACGCTCAGACTGTGAGCACACTCAAAATGAGAACACATTCAAAATGAGCGCACATACGCAAAATGAGAACGGCCTCAGAATGGTAACACACTAAAAATGACAAAGCAGTCGGGTATCAAAATACAAGACAACAGTCAAAATACAGGAAACCCCTCAATAAATTTTACTAGACTAATTTTGACACATGAATAAAGGGGATTAGTTTCTAAAGAAACTGTGGTGCTGCGTCGGTGGGGAAGTGAGACACGAAAATTTGGTTTATCAACGGAGTTGATAATGTAAATTGACCACCGTACAGGGATTCGATTAGCTGACGTTTCGAGCGTTAGCCCTTCGTCGGAGCGAATCGAGGAATTGTGGGTTGTGTATGGTTTATATACAGAAAATGGAGCTACGCTATTGGTGGTAACATGGTAACGTGAAAAACAGGAATAAATTAATTGAATGAAAAGCGCTCGTTGATACCGTGGGGATTAAGAGTGCCAATTTGAAAGATCAGTTTTTGCTCGAGATTTTTACGGCTTTCCGTGGTACCTTGATGTAGGGAAAGGCCGGAGATTTACATGTGTTGTTTGGAATGGTTAGGGAGATTAAAATGCCGAGCGACAGGTTTGGATGCGTCTTTGTCATCTTTCTCAACATCACGAAGATGTTCTCGGAATCGGTCACCTAGTCGTCTTCCTGTTTCGCCAATGTATAACTTTTTGCATAATGTGCAGGTTATGCAATAGATAACATTTGCGGAGGTACACGTGAAACGATCAGTGATCTTAACAGATCGCTTAGGGCCCGATATTTTGTCAGTGTTTTGAATGAAAGGACAAGTTTTGCATCGCGAGCGCGCGCATTTAAAAGTTCCAAACGGCAAAGGTCTTCAAGCACTTAAGTATTTTTTCGATCAACGCACCGTCAAGGAACCTAGCTCGGAAACGCTACTCCGCCTAGCTGAACTAGTTTTAACACTTAACTGTTTTTCTTTCGCTGACAACTATTACAAGCAAATTAATGGTGTAGCGATGGGCACAAAAATGGGACCTAGCTACGCCAATCTTTTTGTAGGGTACGTCGAGTACCAATTCTTCAATCAGTACAACGGTCCTAAACCTGAACTCTACGGTCGCTACATTGACGACTGTATCGGCGCAATTTCGTCTAGCAAGGAGGAAATCAATCAATTTATAACCGCCGTCAATTCCTTTCATCCGGCTCTAAAATATACCTGGGAAATTTCGGAAACTTCCCTGGCCTTTCTCGATATCAAAGTTTTTATCAGCGGCAACGGCTTATGTACCAGTGTGCACTACAAACCCACCGATTCTCACAGTTATTTGTTGTATTCATCTTCACATCCATCTCATGTCAAAAACGCCATTCCCTATTCTCAATTTCTTAGACTTCGACGTCTATGTAGTGATGACTCTGATTTTTCCAACAAATCAGAGGAAATGTGCCATTTTTTCGAGAAACGTGGCTATCCTGATTCTGTAGTTCAATCGGGCCATCACCGCGCTCAGCAGATTGATCAACAGTCAGCACTACAGACGTCACAAAAGGAAAAGAATCACAGAATTCCATTCACCCTCACATTTCACCCGCATAATAACCCAGTTAAAGCCATCATTCTTAACAACTTTAAGATACTGCAAAATGATCCAGAAACTGCTAGAATCTTTTCGGAACCACCGCTGATTTCATTCAAACGCGACAAAAATGTAGGTAACTTTCTAGTTAAAAGCGCATTCAAAACAACTGAACTACCTGGCACTTTTAAATGCGCGCGCTCGCGATGCAAAACTTGTCCTTTCATTCAAAACACTGACAAAATATCGGGCCCTAAGCGATCTGTTAAGATCACTGATCGTTTCACGTGTACCTCCGCAAATGTTATCTATTGCATAACCTGCACATTATGCAAAAAGTTATACATTGGCGAAACAGGAAGACGACTAGGTGACCGATTCCGAGAACATCTTCGTGATGTTGAGAAAGATGACAAAGACGCATCCAAACCTGTCGCTCGGCATTTTAATCTCCCTAACCATTCCAAACAACACATGTCAATCTCCGGCCTTTCCCTACATCAAGGTACCACGGAAAGCCGTAAAAATCTCGAGCAAAAACTGATCTTTCAAATTGGCACTCTTAATCCCCACGGTATCAACGAGCGCTTTTCATTCAATTAATTTATTCCTGTTTTTCACGTTACCATGTTACCACCAATAGCGTAGCTCCATTTTCTGTATATAAACCATACACAACCCACAATTCCTCGATTCGCTCCGACGAAGGGCTAACGCTCGAAACGTCAGCTAATCGAATCCCTGTACGGTGGTCAATTTACATTATCAACTCCGTTGATAAACCAAATTTTCGTAATTTTGACACACATCAACTGCCATACAAAACAAACAATCTTCTGAGGAAATTGCGTGAGTAATCGCACAAGACAAGATGGTTGCGTGGTGCGCAGAACGTATGTGAACTAGCAATAGGAGGTACCATTCTTAACTTGTCTAGTTCTCCCCTGGATCCCTTATATATATTATGTTGCATTTACAGTCACAGTTGCTGCTTTTTAGATCTTTTC
Organism: Pachyseris speciosa; assembly: GCA_016490735.1. Lineage (NCBI taxonomy): Eukaryota > Metazoa > Cnidaria > Anthozoa > Scleractinia > Pachyseridae > Pachyseris > Pachyseris speciosa. Next base: position 430,606 of record JAEMWC010000645.1, read on the forward strand.
TTGGTGTATGTTTACATACATTTCAGGGTCACAAGTCCATTGTCAATAGCTGACACACTCCTTTTTACTGTCTAAAACACAGTATCCCACGTCGTTTATTGATGAGTTGTTCCTTTGAAAGCAAAGTTTCTAAAGGGTTTCTCTTTTCATCGCGCACCGGCGAGCGTGAATAATTGTGCCGTCACAACAAACAAAAATGTGACATTTCTGGTTCTACAAGATGCACAGAGACGATTGAAACGGCAAGATACTCTGTCTTAAATGCTGAATTTCGTTAGAAAAGTGCTTATGATGCACCAGTTATTGACGAGTTGTTTCTTTCAAAGCAAAGTTTTTATAAAGTGTTTTCTCTTTTCATCACGCGCCGCCGAGTGTGAATTGTGCCATGACAACAAACAAAAATGTGGCATCTCTGGTTCAACCAGACACAGACAATTAAAGCGACAAAATACTGTCTTAAACACTGAATTCCGTTAGAAATGTTCTTATGATGCTGCATTTATTGAAGAGTATAGATTATTTATTTAGCATGTGCCGACGAGCATGAATTCACAACGAACAAATGTTCTACAAGGCACTACGAGTGAAACGGCAAAAATGCTGTCGTTAACTTGAATATTCGGTGAAAACTGTAGTAACTCTTGCCATTCAGACTATTCAACAAAAGGACTCAACAACAAAAGGAAGACAATGAGTAAGCTCATACATACTAATGAGCCAATTTGCGTATGTGATAGACGCGTATATAAATTGTTTTTGACTCGTCTATGCGCACTGTGTATGCGCGTTTTTTGCGTATATTTTGGTTCGCTTATCTGCGAGCTGTACTGTACCACCAATTTGGTTGATCAAATTTATCAATCAACTGCTGATTGTTTCTCAGTGGCTGTCCAATGGCTAGTTACATGTAATTTCTTAGAAGCCAACCAATTCCTGATTTCTTGTAGTTTCTGATGACTTGAATAAGAAATGACTTTATATATTTGGATTATTTTTAATAACTGGTTTTGAGATGCTTAGAGGTAGTTATATTTACACTACATTGTAACATCTGAGAAAACCTGGTTTCAAGGTAATGCGTTTGCTGATTTTTCAGTTAAGTTTTTTCCAGTAAATATAAAATAACACACAAAAAAAACAAGAGAAATGAAACAGTGAATTAAAATCAGTGGTTTACCCATCAAGATGCTGCTGTATTTGTTAAGGTTTTGACCAATGTGGTGGATTTATTTTGTTCAGTATTTTGGGATTTTTTCATTTAGGAATTGGATTCATCGCAGCTGAAAGACTTACAAGTAGCGCTGAATGGATTTGTGCAAAAGACTGAGACACTTAAGCTTGAAACCAAGGTCAGTAAACAGGGAGAATTATGTTAAGTAATTTTACATTTTGGGAAAAAATTGTTAGCTGAACTTTTTTGTGTTTAAGCAGCCCTAACTTGTATTGCATGAAGTATACTACGAACTTGTGGCTAGCAAAAACAATATTTGCACCACCAAGGAGTTAAAACATATGATAAAATCTCTGATGAGCATTTGAGTGGTCAGTGAAAAGCTAAATATTTAATATTACTGTACAGTATCTCTCAAACTTTCACTTCTCCTTTTAAAAAGTATGAATTTTATTCTCTTTCAAGATTGTTCTGAGGTTAAGATTTTAAAATTGACATGCTGGCCTTCTTCAGGAAAATTAAAAAAATAATAAGTCAATACAACAACAAGAAGTTATTATAATATTATACCAGCACACATTTAAAATATTAGTTACCCAGCAGAGCTATTTGAGGTAGGTAACAGTAGCTGATTATAATGCAATGTTCATGTGATGTTTTTGTTTTGTACATGTAACAGCACCTCAAGGCACTTTGACGTTTCACATAACTGTTAAAAAGTGCCTCAAGGTGTGGTTGTAAAGAAAGCAAAATTAACAATCCACCATATTGACTTTTTATTTTTTAATTCCATACAGTAGACGAAAAACTACTAAACTTTGATTTAAAAATCTTAACCTCAGACGAATTCCAGAAGAAGAGAAATTTATACTCCAGAAGCATTGCAATCCACTGAGAGGCTTGTTTGATCAACAATGTTACCCTGTGCTTAGTTGGGAGAATTCAAAATAAAAACATGTTATTCTGAAGATCATTTCCTTTATTCTCTTAACCTGTATGTTTGATTGAGTAGTGAGCTTTTAAGGAGAATTTGGATACTGATCACTTATGACCCCCTTCAGGAAAAGTCTCATGAATAGTCTTCATGAATAGTCTCATAAAACACTCAGGACTTGAGACTAATGGTGGCCAACTAGCCACAGACTAGTAAAAATTCTGTTTTGGCTAGTGGATTTTGTGCTTCACTAGCCATTTTGGCTAGTGAAAATTTCTAAGCACTGGAGGACCAGAGGGAAACCAAATGAAAATTAATGTACCCGACGTAAGAATTTTGGATTTGACTGGAGTAAAAAAATATGGTACATGCTAACATCCAATTTAAAAGTTACTTTGGTTCCTAGCTACATTAAATTTGTAACTGCAGTGTCTCTTCAAGTTACTGTATTTCAAAGAATTTAATTTACAGGTGAAAAAATACTGTTTTATTATAAAACAAAATGCAAAACATACATATTTTTAATAAGCCGATAAGCTGCACGTAGCTATTGTGGTTGAAACAAAGTACCTAACTGAAACTGCTTGACAGGATTAATGTCTGGCAAACAAGTCTGGCTAGTGAATCAAACCTCTCACTAGCCACTAGGCTAGTAAGCTGAAAAGTTAGTCTCGAGCCCTGAATGTTCACTGCTCCATATTTTTTAGTAATTCCATGGTATTCAATGTTTTTTAGGTTGATCCCAAAGTAATTGGAGGGATGGTTATCGAAATTGGTGACAAACGCATTGACATGTCCATGGCCACAAAGATAAAAAATATTACTAATTCTCTACGTGAGAGTGTGTAACATCTTTGGACTTGCGAGCCAAGCCTATTTCATTGTACAATAAAAGTTCCAGTGTTTTGAATTCCATCCCATCAGTGGCAATGGTCTGTTGTTGTGTTTTTTTTTAATATATTTGAACTCACAGGCTTTGGAACTCTCATAGGTGATCAAACCCTTGAGACCACATACAATGAATGCCTTCCAGGAGATGTGTCCTTTATAGGAGGGTAAAAAAATATAGTGTTTGAATGTTGCTTAGATAACAACTGGTGCGTGCATGTGGCTTAAAACTGCTTGGGAGAGGAGGTTAATAATGTGGTCTTTATGTGTGGCTGGGCCCATGACTGTGGGGCAGTGTTCTCACAACTTTTAAAAGTAGGAGTTGCATTATTTTGAGTAGGAGTTGCCAGGCCTGAAGGGCCTTGCCCCCCTAGGGGGGTCCGGGGGCATGCTCTCCCAGAAAATTTTGAAATTCTAGACCCTTGTAGATGCATTTTCCAAGTAGTTTGAGATGCAAAATGGGATATGATGACAGAATGTGTTGTCTTAAATAAATTACTTTGCATTGGAAACTGCTGCCTACCACACATGTACAATCTGAGCCTGTTTACTTTGCTGCTCAACGTTTAAATGACGTATGCAAGCAGATTACAGCGAAATTTCAAGTTTATTTACTCACAAACTCTTTCGTGGACATTTGGCTCTTTAGAAAAAGCTTTATTTCAGAATTTACCCAAGGGAAAGTAGCCATCACAAGTGGAAATATTCCCGTTGGATGTGATGGCCGACAGCTGGTTTGAAAACACTGTGGGGTGACTGTGTGTCTGCTTAAGACAGTTGTCCATAGGCTAGAAATGCAGTCTTGGTACACATGTACTGTATGGCTGGGATTATAGACTTTTAAAGAGAGGGGTCTACTTGTGGAAGGTTAACCTCTTATTTATTTATTGTTCTTTAATTGAGATACCTCTGAGTTTCCTTGTGATAGATTTATTAGATGTCGTATCATTGAAAGTGACAAACTATTACCATGTTTTCAATATGGACAACCCTTTCATTCAATATAATATTTATATGTTTATAGATAGATAGGTTACCCCCAGTGAGTACCCAAGAAAAATTAATTACATTTAGTGATGTTCAACAACATTTTTGGTAAATTCACACACATAAAAGAACTAATCTGTAAAACTGTATCTTTATTATGAAAATATTCTTATACATGTTGTAGATAAATCAGATTAAAACTCTTACTACAGTTGAACCTCCCTTTGCGACCACCTCCCATAAGCTACCACTTTTCCAAAATACCAAACATCCAGTCAAATCACTGTAATATGGACCTCTTGTAAAGGCCTATGACCACTTTTGAAGATGATGGTTTGAAATTTTCTATTGTTTTTAACCTCCTGTGAGCAACCACTTGTCACTTACCATAATCCTATCTTTCCAGGGGTGCAAAAATTGTGAGCTGTCACATTTTCGCTCTCACTCTTAAAAACTTAGCCATAAAAATTTATCTTTTTTAAAGTAATAAAATACTTTTGGAATTCTTACACAAAGAGAGGTAAAAGTATACAATTTTTAAAATCTTCACATAAAAATGTACATATTAGATAAGTCAGACTCACACTCAGTATGTATTAGGTGATTTCTGCAGGACAGCATTTAATAATAATATGACTAAGATAGAGGGTATGGTTTTGATAACATCATTAGAGAGCTTGCGCAACAACTACATGTACGGCAACGAAAACGTAATTACAAAAATGTAACTTCTCGTTATCGTAACTCTTTCACGATTTTTCCAACTTGTTTAACTTGTAAAATGCTGGAGAACTATCCTGGAGCTAAATTAGTAAACATGGCATTATTGAAGTTGGAAGAAAGAAAGACGAGTTCACTGTTTTTGCTCATTAATACTATTGTGGCATTCTCATTGTCGTTGCCATCCTCATTGCTTAAGCTCTCTATTATATAGTCAGGGTGGTTTACACTGTATGTCAGTGTTGATTTTTTTAACTGTCATTGAAGCTGTGAAATCAATACACATGTTTTTCTCATTGTTCATCTGTCTTATCACAGTAGCTAGGAGTTTGTTTATATTTTAAACATTTCATATCTGTTGATCATTTCCTTGAATCTCCTAACATGTACATTTAAACAAACAGCAAAACTATAAGGAGAAAGGTGAAATCAATACACGTTTTTCTCATTGTTCATCTGTCTTATCACTGTAGCTAGGAGTTTGTTTAAATTTTCAAACATTTCATATCTGTTGATCATTTCCTTTAATCTCCTAACATGTACATTTAATCAATTAACAGCAAAACTATAAGGAGAAAATAAATTTCAGCCACTGTTAGGGCTGAAACAGTTAAAAAATTAGCTTGAAATTCAGTTTTTTTTTATTCTGAAACATACAGTACAGTAGCTCCACTTCTATGATCTCTTTAAGAATCACTGTTCTGTAATTATTTACTTGTACTTTACACCATTTCTCTAATGTGAAATGCTTGTACAGCATAACAAAAAACATTTTACTTGGTATTCCTAAAGGGAATACACACTATAGTAAGTTTTGAGCAATTTTTTCCTAGACACCAGGGATGGACTTGAAAACATTCAGTTACTGAATATATTGACCCGTTATATTTGTACGGAAATTATGGTTTTTCAAATTAAAAAATTCCTAATATTAGAGTGTAACTTAAGTTACAGCAATCTCTAAGAGTAATCCAAATTTAAATTATTACACCCCTTGTTACATTCTGAAAATAAAGATTGTTGTTACTGTTATTACATCATTAATCTTAACATATTTATAGCGGAGGTCCGGCAGCCCGAAGGGCCGCCAAGCAGAGCACCATACCTATAGAAACCCGTCGACTGCTTTTCTCATGGTAAAAATGGATAGCGATATTGCTCGTGGGCATCACTGCACAATGACGGAGTTGCCCAGTAATTAATAATATCCTAATAATAATCATAATAATCCAACATAGCGGCCATACTGCACCTGGCCCAGCTGACCAGCTAGTTTACAGTGTACTACAGCCAATTGACACCTGTCAACAAGGTATCCGCTGACCAGTGTCACATGACCATATCGCAGGCTCAAGTTAAGACCTCACCGAGGTCAGCTGCTAGTCAGCTGTTTTTTTTTAAGTTGACTGCTGACCAGGTATTTGCTCTCGATTGGATCGCAGGCTCAACCCAAGTGTAGGACACCCAAACCAAATCGAGGCTTAATTTTTCGCGTGCTTAATTCTGCGGCTCATAATTTCACATTCAGTTGGTTTCTTCATTTTGAGCAAACAACTTCATCTTCTTCTATTGAAGTTTGTCTTTAAATTTGCGTAAAAAGCATAAAAATCAAGAACTTGTCAAAAGATATTCTGGAAGGTGAATTTTCTAGTGATAAAAGGAAGAGCGAAAGGTTTTTCTTAGGAAAAGTGTTTTTTACTCTGCTTGGCTGACTGTTTTTCGACCTCGGTGCCTCAACAGCGTTAAGAAACTTTTGCCCTTATCTTATTAACACACACTTATTAACACATACCGGTACTCACAATGAGTCCTCGTAAAATTAAGGATTAAAGCCCCAGCTAAACGATCACACATTTTCATTCAACATCGTCAGTTGTCAAACATAACGTTGGGTGGCTAAACCCACAAACAATGTTTGACCAAACACTAGACAGAGTGAGTCCACAGAACGACTTTTTTGCGTATTATTGCTTAAATTTTGACTTCAGATGGTTCATTTGATTGTTTTTTACTGGCAGAGCATGTTTTGATGGTTGCAGTGGCTAAACGATGAAACATTTCTTCGTAATCAAACATGGAAAGCCATTTAAGAAGCAATGCAATGTTGAGAGAGGTGGCTAAACGTTCAACAGCACAATGTTGGATGAAAATGTTTGATCGTGTTTTGATTGTTAAATTTGTTTTCAAAAAAACATAAGCATCATGTATTGTTTTCTTGTAATGTTTTGAGGTTTTTGAACTGCGGTCAATTCCTGTTGACTACTCTGAACATAAAATAGTGGCGCAAGGAAAGCCATGCGAAGTTGCTCAATACTAGTAAAAAAAAAATTATCGTGGAGCTCCACTTTTAGGCTTGGCTAAATCTATTTCTTAGAAAATAATGCATTGTACATATTTATTTTTATGCTGAAAATAACATTAAAATATCAATTTTATGAATAACAAATACAACTAACGCTAAGATTGTATCGTTGTTGCAAGAAGCTCAAATGATCTCAAATCTATTATTTTTATGGCAACTTAATGATTTTGTTTGTTAAAAATTCCAATGTCATTCTGAATTAACAACCAAAAAGCAGAATTTCAGTTTGTAACATTAAATCCTATTAAAAATTTAACAATGCATATAATAATTATACTAATAAAAATTGAAATCTCACAAAAATGATGACAAGCTTAATCATGGTAAGCTTAATTTTCTTCTTTTGAGTTTTGGCAGTCCGCATCTCATTTGTAGCTTTCAACTTTTCAATTAATTTTTTTTTTCACCTCTCCATGAGTAAATTTCAGTGCATTTTTTGCACAAGCAATGTAGTAAGTAGTTAAAACTCATCAATGCAATATTTTTTCATTCACTCTACCTTTGCCTGGACACTATTGCCCTTTAGTTAATGTTTAGTTTTCAGCAGGTCTCTCATTTGACTGGAGTGTGTAATACTGTATACTTTCTGTTACAATCATTCTGTGTACTATTTGCAACTAAAAATTTGCTTTTACTATAACAATTATTAATTTAAGTTTCCACACGTTACTGTTTTATCAGTTCTTCTCTCTCACCACGGGAATGTTGCTCTATATTCTGGCAACATGTTAGCACAGTCTTTGACAGATAACATTTTGAAGTGTAAGCTGTATGTCACACCAGGCCCTTTCATTCATGACAGTTGTTAAATTCAGGCTACAGCCCTTAGTGACACCACCCCCCCTCCCCCAATCTGATCAGTCCTCAGACCAAGACCAGCACTGTTAAACAGCTTTAAAGCATTTCATTAAGTACTGTATTTTAATCACCTCCAGGGTCAACTGCTATTTCATGCCCACTCTATAAGTCTACAGCTCATTTGCACAGCAAGCAGATAAAGCCCGCCTTTCAATCATCTCATCTTCCATCAGCCAAAGGTGGAAGCGCACCTCACGTAGGAAATTGCGGAAACTTGAGTGCTTTTTCATGGGAAAGTCCCTTTCCATTCTACTGTTGTCACGTTCAGCTTCATCTTCTTGCTCATTAGTTCGAAATGGACCATACGCATGAACTTGTAGCTCATATTTTGCAATGTAGTGCTGCACTACAATATAGTGTTCTAGCCAGTCATCCCTTTCATGTATGAGCTTACGAGGGTCACTCAACTTTTCTTTTTGTTCGGCAGTGAGGGTCTTATCCATCTCATTTAGATGTCTTTTTAACTTGCCTAAAAAAAGTTTAAGGCTCCCAGTGAAGATTGGATATCAATTTCATTCATCCAATTTGCAACAGAATAATAACCTTACTTACCAATGTTGTAGCCAATGTTGTCAGCATGGTCTACTGGCAGTTTGTCAGAACCACTGTCAGACAGGGAGGTCTCTGAAAAAAGTAAATAATGCTTCAATTGGTGATGTAAGGTGGGGGTGGTTGGATTGGATTGATGGTTCTTTGCCGTCATTAAGGCTTTAGTAACCAAGGCATTCATCTTGCTCCTTGAAAGCAATTTTTACCGCCTCTTTAGAGATGAGAGTAACAAAATATGTTGTCTGTTGTTCATCAACACAAATGGAAAAAACTGAAAATCAAAGTTCACAACCAGTCTTCAACTAGAGAGATGAAACTCCCTCATGGAAGGGATAGGAGTTATCGTCTGAAAGTTCCCCCAGGAAGCAGTAAACAGTACCAGCATCTCATTTGGGGGTGTGGCTCATAATCATTTTTCTCCTTTAAGCCCAGGCCAAACGGACTTGCAAGTAGAAGCAAGTTGAAAACTTGGGTCTACTTGCGACTCCATTTGGCTATGGCTTGTTTGCACTTGTGTTGACTTGTGAAGACTTAGGCTCATTTTGGTCAAGATCAAATTTCACGCAAGTCAACACAAGCTTTTCACCATTTAGCCACCCAACTACTCCAGTCAACGCAAGTTGAGTGACATCAATTCAGTGTTATAGCAACCTTTCTTATGCGACTTTTGTGTACTTGCAAGACCGCTTGGTCACCCAACACAAGTCTGTACGCAAGTTCAACTTGCGGCTACTTCCAAGTCTGTTTGGCCAAGGCTTTAAGTACAAATCCTGGCTTAGTAATAATGCTCTTGTGTATATATTTATGCCTCATACTGCAAATGTAACCCTGACAATAGGGTTTCCAGATTTTATTTCCACAGTAAGCAGACAATCTAAACATTTTCCACTCCTAAAATGTAAGTACCTATATAGTGCATGATCCATACGTAAATGATCTCAGGCGCTTAATAGTAACAATAGCATTATTTGCAAATAAAAAAATTATCACTAATCATCCACATTACAGAGCTTGAAAAACCAATGTTGTGCATAAGGATCACATTGAAAACATGATTAACTTTGAAAATAGCACGATTTCTTCTTCAGGATGGCTTCTTATTTTCACATAAGATTGCAACATCATATCAGGTATATATCGTGGCTGCTCAAGTAACTTCTCAAATTCATTACAAATTAAAGGAGCTCAGTCGTGATATTTTGGGTCATTATTTAAGACATAAAAAACGCACTTAAATAACAGGAAACAGTGAAATACATGTAACAATTTGCCAGGGAAGATAAGCACCAATGAGACAAGGATAAATGCAAATATGGCGAGGATGGTGAAGGATGGAGAAGATTGAAACGGATTACCAATGACCTTTTTGAAAAATTGAGGCTTAACTTTTGAAAACCCAAAGACCGTGACGTAGCTCCTTGAAAGACAAAACAAAGGAAATCACTACCATGAAAGAGGTTTGGATATGTGATCCTAATTATCATAAAATTGGGTGAAGTTTTGCTTTGAATTTCTCCAAGAATTATTAATGGTTTGAGAAGCTATATATCAAGCATGTATGATATCCAAACACCTTGGTTTCAGCTTTTACTGGGTACAGGCCTACCCAGTAGGGGTAGGCACGAACAGGACTCCTAGGTCCCATGCAAGGTGCACTCCCTACCCATTCCCACAACCTATGAAGGTTGACCGCACCACTGGGGCCTACATCCCCACCTAGTTAAAACTTGGTAACACCTCATTTTTTCAACCCACTTCTCAATGTTTAGCTATCTGATGAAACTCTCTCCGTTGCGTTTGATATATTACAGGTACTTGTCAATGAACTCTTCTTCTTCTTACCAGGTATAACTGAATCCTCTGGGAGATACTCTGCCCCACCTGTACCAATGTAATCCAAGGCAGGGTCCCCTGAATATATGACAGAAAAAAACTTAATCAAAATATATCCATGGCAGTTTTAAACAGAGTTCAGTGATAAATCTGTAGGTGTTATTATAAATTGTGCTTGTAATGTGCAATTTGTAAGGTTTTCGAAGTTCTTGTTGATGTATCTGATGTTGCTGTTGTTGTTGTGGATAACCTTAAATTTTGTGTAGTTTTTATTCTTGCACAAAATTTACGTAATGCTTAATAAATGAGCCGGAGTGTTTTATCAAGTTTAAAACATGAGGCGCAGCCGAGTGTTTTAGGACTTGATAAAACACGAATTGCGAATTTATTGAAAGGCTTAAAAAGCTTTACTGTACATCTATCCATTCTTACACTAAAATTTAGATTTGGTTTATTTTGGCCTAGAAAATCCATGTCTTAGACACTCATTAAAAATTAATTTCTTTTTTATTTCTTTCATGAATTATTAATGACTTTTTTTAAAGAATGAGCAATGTTTACTGATGGAGTTCTGTGGATGGACCACACCTGATTTAAGACATTCTGGTTGGATTTTCATGTACCTGAGACAGCAGTGTGAACATTGAAGGTTGGAGGAGGCCCTGCCAGCAACTTGGCCCAAAAAGTAGCGACAGCACATAAAATGAAATCCTGACGAGAGACATCATCCCCAGCAAAATTCCGACAGTGAAATCAAGGCCGAGAATTAGCGATTAAAACACTGACACGGGAGATTTTCAAATTCAGACAAGCGACACGGCCTCTTGGCGAAACACATAAGGCACCTTCAGTGTGGAACTGTGCTGGGTATCACATTATTAACCCTACTAATTAATTTAACCAGCATGATTTACTTAGAAAGCTCTGAAAAAAACTAAAATGGTTAACTGAGTTCAAAGCTTAAAGTGAGTCATTTGCGAGTTCTGATTTATCATCACTAATCTTCAGTAAGAGGTGTAGACATTTTACATTAACATATTTTATACATAACTCCTTACATGACACAAGTTATGTAGCTTTTTAATAAGAATTTATTTATTGTTCTGTCCATTTGTCACCTCATTTTTTGGTTCGTTCATTCATTTATTTGTTATTCATTCTAATTATTCTAATTAAACCACCGCCCGGTTAGCTCAGTGGTAGAGCACCGGACTACCGTGCGGGAGAACACTCAGGGTCTTTAATAATTGAGAAAGTGCTGCCTTTGTAATGGTCAACATCTCCAAACGGTTAGGCTTTCTAGTCTTCTTAGATAAGGATGATAAACCGTAGGCCCCGTCTCACAACTCTTCATAATTCTCTGATTCTGTGGGACGTAAAAGAACCACTAGGGACATAACAAAACTCTGGCTGTGACCACCGGTACCCCTAGTGCTGACCTGTTCCATTCAGCAAGTGGCCGGCTTGGCGTGATATTCCAAAAAGGCTTATGGTGTATGAGGCCACACGCATAACAGCCATAAGTCAATGGGACTTTGCCGAGTGCTGAAATCATGTAGATGTAGATGTAGATTATTTCCTTCATTCATTCAAACTCAGATTGGAGTGCATATGGTTCTAGCTAACTGTTAACTTTCTTCATGGTTCTTATTGTGTGTGTTCTATTTGTGACTGATATTAATGGCAACATCTTACCATACTGTAATGACTTTTTAACCAATATCTGAAGCACTTCCCATTCTTTTGGTTGGTAGCCCAGATTAAAGCAAATTCGCAGCGCCAATAAAGGAAGAAGTCTTGGTGATGCTAGAAACTGGTGAGAAAGAGAAAATATTTGGCATTACATCTCTTAAGTCTCCAGTGAAAGTATAATCAATCTGTCACTTTAACAATGGCTAGCTGCATGCACAAACCACTGACCTACAACTGTACCAGATTTGCTTCTTCTAATTTGTTCCGATGGTCGAAGTCAATAAAAAATTGTTTAACCTTGAGTGTTCACTTAGGGTCACATATTAAATGGAAGGTATCACATTACAAAAACAACTTTGTGCAAATTTGCAATTTTTCTTAAAATAGAACTGCCACAGTGTTTGAATTTGACTGTGATATCTTTCAGATCGATTAGCCAAGATGCACTGCACGTGTGAGGCTTCCAACTTTTTCTTAAACTCAGCAAACCTTTATATGTGGACAGACTGTACTGTATTAAAATATCTAGCTTCACAACTCAAACATAATGAATTTACATAACTTCAAAACAACCGTCACGTGATGTTTGCTTTAACCAATGAACACACCGCCACATGCCTTCTATTGTTCTTTGGCCAATCAAAAGACTGGAATGTAATTTGTATTGTGCATTTCGCTGCACAAGAAAAAAAAGAAAAAAATGAAAAGAAAAAAAAAAAGACTAAAATCTGACACATTTTATACCTTGGCCTATGTGCCCAAGGGATCAAGCCAGAAAACGATGAAACTTCCCATGGAGTACCCCTTTTGCTAAGTAGTGGTAATTCCAACCTGTGGACTCACTTCAAATTTGACTGTTTGTACAATTGTATTTCAACTTTGGTACACTAGGATACACTAGGTATTAATAAAATATATTAAGCAAACCTCATCAATGGTGCCAAATATTGCTTGTGCCAAAAATATTACAAAAGACTTGGAATAGCCATATTTTTTGAACATGTCAGTGCAACTCATCCAATGTGCAGTTTGATTGACACGTGGTGGAATCTTGGCTGAAAAGAATAGGCAGTATGCAGAGCATGTGTGTTAATAAGGGGTGTCAGGAAAAATGCCCCAAGTGACTACTGATAAGATGCCAGATTCTCCTCCCAAATTACCTTTTATTTACTTGTAAACCATAAGTAGAATTTGACATCCCATCAAAAGTCACTTAAAGCTTTATTCCATGCACCCCTTCAATTAGATTGGTAAATTAAATATTGATGGCACCATAATAAAATAACAGGATGGGCTGCAGTCCTTGACTAAGTGCAACCATAATAAATTTTCAATTATGACAGTTCAGAGGCAAGGGCCTAAAATGACAGTATAGTAATACTAATTAAATGTTTCTAGGTGCACTAATTTTTCTTCAATTTGAAAAGGGATGCTGAGTGCTTGTATAAAATTTCTTAATTTTATTATTTTAGTGTGCCTTATTATTTATGCAGGAATATTTAATGGACATGAAATACAGTTCTCAATTATGTGAATTCATTATGGATTTTTGTAAGTTTGCACATTTGTCCCTGTTTCACCATTTAAAGTTCTTTCCTTAAACTGTCATGAATGTTCTGAAGAGCAAGAGTTTTGATTGGATGAAATTTTTACACCTTTGATCTTGTAACATTTTCTTTTTTAATCCTGTACTGTAATATAATTGCCTCTGTTTCAATAGACTGGCCTGCCACGATTAGCTAAGCTACCTGTAGGTCAGTCTAAATTGTAAATATATTTCTATCCATTTTATTTTTAATTAATAATTAAACCTTTATGTACCTTTGTGAACCTTTATCTAGCCACTAATAATATTATTATAAGACAGTTAATTGATCTGTTCAATAACTGTTATTATTGTTATTACTATTATAATAATAATAATTATTCTTATTATTATTTAAATGAAATTACCCCGCAAGCAGAGCTTTTAAGGAAGGTCAAGGAGAGTCTGCTTGCAGGGTAAAATGAAATGTACTTACGTTCAAATATGTGGCTAAGAGCTTGAAAAAAGGACAACACAAACACCCATACTATGGGATTGTAATACCAGTGAATGAGCTTGAAAGCATTGAAGTACTTTAGGTGAGAAAAATGCTTAGTATGATCCCAGCACTTTGTACAGCTCACATGATCTTGTAACGAGTTCTTCACTGCCATTTGGAATGTGATGTTAGCAAGAATGTACAGAATACCCATTGGAATGATCATGAAAACCTGAATGAAAGAAAGAATGTTTGTGAATGGTAGGGGTTGTGATTGGAGATCTCAATCAAGGTTATATTGACAATACCTACTACATTAGAGTTTTGGTTCCTTGTGGTTTTTTAACCGAATTTACAATACAGTATTAGAACTTCTGTCTGCTGAAAAAACTCTCAAAATTAGGGCTCATTAAAGGCTAATACTGGTAAACATTTCGAAAAATACTGTTTGGAGTACAAGGGCTTCCAATAGCTAGGCCATAGCCAGAAGAAAATTGTGACAGAGGCAATGCCAGTAAAGAGAAAAAAATCTCCTCTTTACCAGTAATATTCATTTTATTATTTTTATAGCCTCTTACAGGAACCTAAAATTAATTACATACCCAACTGTGAAACAGGAGAGCATGTATATTTTTTGTAAGACACACACTACAAGGAAAGAAATAATTCAACATTTTTGTCGAGGCAAGTGCCTCAGTTTGCCTCACATTGATGATAGTACGAAAATTCAGGTTAACAGTCTTCTATAGACTAGCCTGCTTTGCAGACATCTTTGGGCTCGTCACGCATTCCTTCCCACAAATGTCTGCTGAACTGAACTGCCACTTCCATTTGCGGCGGTTAGCCAATCATAGTTTGTTTTCCAATTTGTCAAAAGTAGGACTTTGACCCTGGGATTATTTTCCCAGATGATGCACGTGAATCGTTTGCCTGGAAATTACTTCACGGAGTCGATTTCCATTCTTACGCAGCTTGTTAATGGTTTCTTCAAAACAAAGGCTAACCACCAGCAAATGGAAGTGGCAGTTCAGTTCAGCAGACGTTCATGGGGAAGGAACGTGTGACGAGCCCAAAGACGTCTGTAAAGGAGGCTATCTTATAGACAAACAAGATTGTCTGCAGTACACACTGCCACCTACCCCCATACACGGTGTCTTCTGAATCAGTCCCCATATCGTGTACCACAGTAAAAATACATATGCCATGACTGCAGTGCCATTTAGGACTAGTACTTCTGTGTCAGCTAGAGTATAACATCCAACAAATCTCCATTGTGCAAAGAATGCCATCATCATCATCACAATCAAGGGCTGTGGAGAGGAGATAGATAAAACTGCACAGTCATAATAGCTAAAGGGAATTTAGGAGCATGAAAAAATACAACTGCACAATTTGATCTATATTTGAGAAAATTTGATCTTTTTTTAGTATTATTCATATTGGGGATCTCATTACAAATTAAGGGCCAGTTTGTAATTACAGCAGGATGGTCACTAAAGTAAAGTAAAGTAATTCATTTAAGCTTGATAACGTGGGGAGTGGTTGCCCAATCTTCCGAGCTGGGGGCTCATGTAATAAACGCTCAAGCGTTTCCGGATCGAATTGGAATTAAGAAGTGTTGGTTTTTGAGGAGAGGGGAAAACCAGAGTACCCAGAGAAAAACCTCTTGGAGTAGAGAAGAGAACAAACAACAAACTCAACCCACATATGACGTGAAGTCCGGGAATTGAACCCTGGCCCCTAATGACAGACCCCATGACAGCCCTGCACAGCTTTCATTGGACATCCATGACGGGAAGCTTAATAATATTGTTGAAGTTCCTTTGTTTGTTGTTTATGATGATAGAGGGGTATGCAGCGGTCTGACTCCATTCTGAAATGATTATCTTTGTAAGGGCCATGAAAATACAAATTGAGTGTAGTCAATGTTGGTGCGATCAATGACATCTGTTTTTGTTATCACTCCTTAAAGTGTATAACATCTGGCAGAAAACCAGACTGCCTATTAGATAAGCCATTATTATTGGTGTAGGAGCTACTACCCAATGCAAAAGCTGCAGATTAAAGTTCTCAGTATAAATAAATTTATTAATTTTCTATATTTAGCTAATGTATACAGGACTGTCATTGAAAAGGTTTTGCACCACAATTTACATTTAGCTTCGTTCACTGTACTGACCAGTTTAATACAAGTTTGTCCCTTTGTAAGAGAGTCCTAAAGTGTGACATCACAAATATTTGAAGTTTTGAAATTAGGGGATTTGTTGAGAGTTTCAGAAAGAACAAGATGAAAAATGCTAACTTTTCAAAGATCAGTATGTAAAGTCAAATTGGCTCTGAGATATTAGCACCTTAACACTCTGCTGACTCCATACATTTAATCCTTCAAATTTGATTTGGTTCATAATGTCATGAACTTAAACTTTACAAGGATTTGTATGGAGTCAGTAGAGCATAACAGTACCAACACTGTATCTCGCACTCAAAGTGTGAGAAAATGCCAATTTTTGGTAAGTAGAGCTTTTTTATTGTGTTCTTTCTGAATATCCAGGGTTCCAGATAAGATTTTAAGGCAGGGTGTCAACAAGGAATTCCAATGGGTCAAATTTCCAGTGCTCCCACCAAACCATTATAAATTTTCTATTAATTTGTCAGGTCAGGTAGCTGACCTCTTATCTGAAACACTGAATATCTGAACAAATCCCATAATTTCACAAATTTAGTTTTTGTGACATCATCACTTGATGAATGGGTGAAGTGAAACCACAGGGCCTGTCAAGGGACTTAATTCAATCCTTGGTGTAACCACAGGTTCTGTGGGAGCATCATGATCACAGGGCTGGTGTTACAAGTTGTGACCCTTAGTGAGACCTTAATGACAGCTCTACTAATTTATAACAGTTGCAGTAATCATTTGAATCATACCATGAAGATGTAGTGGCCAAGCTTTGTCATAAATTTGAGGTGGAATATCTCCGTCAGGTACAGCTGGTAATAAAGACTGAGGCCTGTAACATGTACAATGGGTGCTACAAAGAACATGGCCCAGAATCTTGTGAAGCAGTTCTGTGACCTCATGATTGGATCACAACATGCACGTCGCCACCAAGACATCTCCCAAGTATCTGGCCAGTAGCGTTTAGCACATCTCTGATTCTATATAGAGTCAAGGAGATACCTAAATACTGTAAAAGCTGTAATAAGCACCACATCTCTAGTAACCCCCCTCTCTAATAAGTCCCCTGTCTGGAAGACAGTTTTTGCAATAAGCCCCCCCCCCCCCCCTTCTTTTGTGACATGAGGTTTTGTAATTAGTCCCTTCTATATACAAAACCCACTTCATGGGGCCCAGTAGGTTTGTTTTTAAAGAAGCTAGTTATACACTCAAACACATATATAAATACTGTTTGCTGCTCTGTATTATATACTAAAGTTACACTGCATCTGTTTGAGATTTATACAAAAACTATTTTGAGACAAAAACAGCATGTTTAAGATTTCAAATAAGCCCCCCCCCCCACCCCTCTCTATTAAGCTCCCCCTCTCTTATAAGCCCCCTATTAATGAGGCCTGAACTGAAATAAGCCCCCGGACATTAACAGAGCTGTTACAGTAAGTCTGAAGGTCATCAAATGATATAATTATACTGGCTAGCCATGTTGACTTCCGTGTATGGTAATATTGGTCTGTATGGGATACAACATGTCTTCTAATTAGCTCTATTTTTCATGAAATTGGAGAAAAACAAATATATCACAAGTCACATTCACCTGTAGAAGCCTAACATGCTCATCAGTTGCAGTTAAAACTTGTGCACTTGTGCTAGCAGTAGCTGCATCAACTTGATCCCTTGGCGCTTCACTTCCCAGCAGACTACGCCGTTGTCGCCCCATTGATCCATATGTAGTCTCAACCATTTTAGACGACGCACGATGTCTAATTTCTTCTCTTATCTCCTGGTTGTGGTCTATAAGTTCATCCCACAGCGGATCTAAACAAAGTTAACAACAAAATCACAGCATTTTTGTTTATTAAGCAATAGACCACAAGTTTCTATGGTTTATAGGCTGATAAACCATGTGGGATGTCGGAAGAAAACTCGAAGAATTCGTGTTCTTCCAACATCCCAAGTGGTCTATCGGCCTGTAAACCATAGAAACTTGTAGAAGACATGTGAAATTTCCATGAGTTTACAGGCACAATAAACTATAGCTGATTGACCAATCAGAGCGCACGCACTGATTTGGTTATTATATAAATTACCTTATCTAGAAATGGTACTCACAATGGTATACCCTGTGTTCTGTGTCAAACTCAATATCCTTTTCAGTGACCATGCCCAAGTATTCTCCTTCATTGTTGCTGTATGGTACCATAAATGTGACCAGCCCACCTGGGTTTTCTAACACTTTGTCTGTCATAAGAATTCTTGCCTCTGCTCTAAAACTCTTGCAATCGTCATCTTTTGGCTTAAGCTTTTTCAAAAATGCTTGGAGTCCAGCTAGCTTTATCTGCAATAAATATTATGAGAATGACTTGTACCTTATATAGACCTGCATATGCAAAAGATATGTTATTTTTATAAGAGGAGAGGGTTAATCATTACTCACTGTATGAGAGTGGAAGGACAGATAAGCTGGAAATTGTGCTTAACTGTTTGTGGTAAATAAAGTTCCTTTTATGCTACATGCATGAGATAATATCAAGAACAAGGCTAGCTGAGTATGATGATAATGATGATTGTCATCATTATCACATTTATACAGCAGGTCAGGCAACTCATCCAATTTCGCTGTCCTGAATTTTTTTCATCCAATCATTTCCAAATTGGACAGCACATAGTCCTATTACATGTACTTATCATTTATTATGAATCATTTCTCCTTGCTTTTCATGAGGCCCTGCCAGGGTAAATTCCGACAAGTGACATGCCCCAAAAAGTAGCAACAGCAAATAAAATGAAATCCCGACAAGAGACGTCATTCCTGCAAAATTCTGACAGTTACATTAAAGCCGAGAATTAGAGATTTACACACCTACAGAGGAGATTTTAAAATTCAGACAAACAGCATGGGATCCCCCCTGGCAGGGCCTCTTTCATCCCTTGTGGCTGTTTCCAGGATCTTATCATGTACATGTAAATGCTTTGTGAAAATGCACTTACTAGCTGAATTATCACTTGAAAAATGAGTGGCACTGTATATATATTTATATATTCAAATTTGTTAAGCCATTATTTAGCAATGACCTTATGACTAACATTTTCTTTACCAGTGTACCGGTATTCTTGATAATTAAATGTTTGAACAAAAGCTGCTGTTCCACAAAACATCCTTACCCACCCCATGAAAGCCACTGGAAATTCTGACAAGATGTGAAATGTGACACTAAATTGGAATTTCCTAAGGGGTGGAGTGTAAGAGTTCTACATTATCTATTATCTAGATAATAGCTGCACTGCTGACCACTGCATGATAACCCAAATCATCTGCACTGCCAAGACTATATTTGTTAGAGGGTTTTGAACAATTTTGTCAAAAAAAAAAAAAAAAAAAACCCGCAATGTGCCAATGTGCTGAAGCTGCCAGATGATGAATTGATGATGAAATGTATTTGCATCCTACCTCAAACTGCTCAGGTTCCAGATGACGGCGATTTGGCCATGCTGGGCCTGCAGTTGCTCCACCTAGTGAGTGCTCCAGATTCAGCCTTGGCACAGGCTTGAAGTCATTGCCAAAGTCAACAAAAAGTACAACTGTATCTCCAATATCAACAAAGTTGGAAAAGTGATTTCCAGAGGAACACATGCGCACCAAGGGCTTATTATAGTGTGGAGGCCTGGTTGCTTGAGTGGTATAACAGCATCCCATTGCAATGCCTTCGGTTAAAGCTCACCACCTAATAAGCAATATAAAAAATGAATTGAAGTGAGATGGTATTATTGTTGTTGTTGTTTGATGGCCCACCTCCCATGAGTTCCCCGTAGCTCAGTGGACAGAGCACCCCTAAAGTAATAGGTATGACTCCTGTTGAGAGAAATTGGCAGTCTTTTTTCCGAGTATGGATGTGACAGTATAGAATAAATCACATCTTTCAAAGAATGAGTAAATTTCTCTCTTTAAAATGCAATATTTCAAAGAACCTTCAATGCACATGTCATTGGTTTCCCCGTGGGGTTGACCCTCAGGCCAACCAGGGAGATATATGGGGGAATACAAAGAGATGGATGGGATTATTTGTCCGAGGGTGGGGGAAAAACAACATTGTTTTACGATCAAAGATTAGGGGGTGGGGGAAATCATGAGTTTGTAAAGGATGCGAGGGGGATTTTCTGCTGAGAGAACCTTACCCAGGGGACTTTGTGATGGAAGATTCCTCAACTCCCTGGGGAATTTCCTCAAGTTTGCTTGACTGATTTTAAAATCCCCCTGGTTAGCCTGGGGGTCGACCCCACGGGGAAGCTGATGACATGTGCATAATTTCTCATCACAATGGCCTGAACACAATACCAATTGCTTGACTGTGATCATAAAATAATGCGCTCTACAGTAAATACAGCACTAGCCCTTGCCACTGGACTTTTCATTATTCCAGAAAACCTCTTAACACAGTGATTTATTTGACAGTTGACAAAGTCTTCCAGGCCAGAACATAGAAACCTACCCACGTCTTAGGGCCTGTTCACATGGAGGTGGGGGACCCCAGGCAGGTGAGGTCCCCCACCTAGGTGGGGTCCATAAAAGCTAGTGTTCACATGCAACCCCGGGGCGCTGGGGTGAGGTTTAAGATGCTATCGCGTGGTCACTAAGAACATAATATTATATTCTTGGTTTTCACATGATGTCATCAAAAACTAAAACTCAAAAGTAAACAGATGTTTGCATTTTTATCTTCATCATGTAAAAGACATATTAGAAATGTATCTGCTTCCACGTTTTCAGCTTGGTACCTTGCTTTGTTTTGAAAATAGCGCAGTTTGAATTTTATAGTTTTTCACAGTGTGTGATATAACAGATGTCTGCCAACAAGCGTATCACGTAAATTAAAACATCGATTCACCGTGTGTTTTTAAGGTTTTAAAAGCCAATATGACAAGAGAACCGTCTGTGAAAGTTTGCTTGCTCAACAGAGCAAAGAAAGCCTTTGAGATAGCTTAAGTAAGTTCCAGATGTTTTTCACTTGTTTCCGGTCGCCATGTTGGAGCTCATCAATAAGTTTGAGTGGTACATTTTGACGAATAACTCGAGTACGGGACGTTGCACAGCCATGAAGCTTGGGCATATTGTTTATTTATTACTCTTCTACAATATAATAATAATAATAATCCATTTATATAGCGCCCT
Organism: Pachyseris speciosa; assembly: GCA_016490735.1. Classification (NCBI taxonomy): domain Eukaryota; kingdom Metazoa; phylum Cnidaria; class Anthozoa; order Scleractinia; family Pachyseridae; genus Pachyseris; species Pachyseris speciosa. The sequence continues at coordinate 451,967 of JAEMWC010000645.1, forward strand.
TTCTACAAGATTCAAAGGCGCTGTTTACAAAAATTAGATAAAATTAAAAAGTAAAAAATAATCACAAGCAATTGACATTAAAACTAGACGCTAACTACAAAATAAATGTACACAATAGATAAAAATCAGATAACAAACAAAAACATCACGATTCATAGGCTCGCATAAAAAGAAATGTTTTAAGTTTGCGTTTAAAATCATCAATAATATTGAGTTTGCAGATTTAATATCCTCAGGTAAGTTATTCCAAAGTTTAAAATAGATTAAAATAGGGTTTAACTAATAAATTTCTATTAGAGGATCTAAGATTGCGGCTGGGTGAATACAATTGAAGGAGTTCCTGTATATAGATTGGAGCTCGATCATGTAGTACTTTGTAAGTAATTAACATAATTTTAAATTCAATACGAAAGGAGACAGGGAGCCAGTGAAGATCCCTCAGGACTGGAGTAATATGGCAAAATCTTGGACACTGGTTGACAAGGCGAGCGGCAGAATTTTGAACATGTTGACGCTTCCGAATAAGATAGGATGGTAGGCCGTACAATAAAGAATTACAATATTATAAATCAAGTTTAGAAAGTACGAAGGCGTGAATAATGATCTTTGCAGCATCATAAGTAAGATATTTGCGTATAAAACCAATGTTACGAAGATGGAAAAAGGACGATTGACAGACTGCATTTACATGAGGTACCATACAAAGGGACTGATCAAAGATAACTCCAATATTGCGTGCACTGGCGGAGCAGGATAAAGTCTCATTACATATATCAACAGAAGATAGTGGTGGCTGAGGTCGATAGGAAGAGGATATTACGAGAACTTCAGACTTGTCTTTATTTAATTTCAGCTTGTTGGAAAGCCTCCATGCGTCCATGACCCGAACACAGTTTACCAATTTGGCGTTACTCAGATTCATATCAGAAACAGACGACGTCCTGAACGTAATATATAGCTGAGTGTCATCGGCATAAAAGTGATAGAACATTTGATGACGTCGAGCAATCTCGCCAAGTGGGGATGTGTACAATGAATATAACAACGGGCCAAGAACAGATCCCTGCGGTACACCAAACTCAAGAACATGAGAAGCAGAGCACGCACCATTGACCTGCACAAACTGTGTACGATCAGAAAGATATGATCGAAACCATTCCAATACAGTTCCAGTAATTCCAAAGCGATTGGACAGTCGCGAGAGGAGGATACCATGATCGACAGTATCAAACGCAGCCGAAAGATCGAGAAGTACTAGGATAACTGAATGATGTTGATCTATTGCCATGGCTATGTCATTGTGGACTCTAATTAGAGCCGTCTCTGTACTATGGTTCCTCTTATAGGCTGATTGATATGTTTCACCAAGGTCATTAATATCTAAGTATTGAATCAGCTGTTTAGCAACACATTTTTCAATGGTTTTGGATATGAACCGAAGATTAGAAATAGGCCTATAGTTCTTTAAGTCGTTCGAATACAGAGAGGGCTTTTTGAGCAAGGGCTTAAGTATAGCTTGTTTAAGTATTTCAGGCATCCGACCAGTTTCCAAGGAAAGGGTTGACAATCTTATGTATTACGGGAGGAATAGAGGGAAACAGACATTTAAGTACATGACCAGGAACAGGGTCTAAATCACAGGACTTAGGGGTAGTTGATCCGATGATACTCAAGAGTTCCTCCGGTGAAACAGTCGAAAACATGTTCAGTTGACAGCCTGTAGTGCCGTTATCTACAGCAGTATCCAAAGGTGGGACTTGATCAAGGTCACGACGAATTCTTCTGATCTTGTCACCAAAGAATAGAACAAAATCATTAGCCAAGGAAGACGGGGAATCATGCTTTGGGTACTTCGCCACATGACGTCGATGAAGTAGTTTACTAAAAACTACGAAAAGCGATCTCATGTTAGACTGATTCTCAGCAACTAGATTTGAATAATAGTTACTTCTTGATGAAGATAGCAAGTCCTTAAGAACTTTACATTGACGCGTGTAAGCTTCACGATCACGCATGGAACGGGAAGCACGCCACCGTCGCTCAAGCCGTCTTTTTTCCCTCTTTTCAGACTTTAATTCTTCTGAGTACCAAGGTGCAGCTGGGCGAATGGTAACGGTACGCTTCTTAATAGGAACATGTCTATTAAAGATTCCAGATAGTTCAGAATCATAAAGTGCAACTAGATCATCAAGTTCATTTGGAGGATCACTGATGAGGGAAGAGCCTCGAGTGTCACTGATGAAAAGATCGATATCAAAATTCTTAAAACTACGATAAATTATTTGTTTCCTTGTAAACGAAGGTTTCTCCATGGACAAAGCACAATTAACAACAAAATGGTCAGAGAAAGCGGCGTCATGACTAGAAACAGATGTAACTAATTGATCATCATCTCTTGTTATGAGGAGATCCAATATGTGAATATCTATTGAATACACCTTATTCCAAAATGGCGGCCGCTCGGAATGATCTGGGGAGAGCAGCACGGAAACGAGGCATCGAGGGCCGGCGTGAAAATCTTGTGGTGTTTACATATGGTAATCGTGAGCGATCATGCTTCAAAATTGCTCTATTCCATTCTGTCCTAAGAAAATTTATGTGAAAAAATGGTGTGAAAATCTCTTATCAGAAGTTTCCAGAAGACCGACGTGTAGTGTGTTCAAGCCGAATGGATTGTTGCCATACGAAGGGATCTTGGATTAACTTAATAAGTGACAAAACACTCGATCAAGGGTATGTTTGCGCCACTTCAAGTCTTCGGGTTATATTTGTTCGTTTGCTGGTCGCGAGAAAACTTTGAAAACTACTGCTGTACCATCCGCTTTTCCGTGAAAGAAGTGTTCTCTCGTAAAACGAAAAGCTCCAAAGCATAGTAGTCCGATCAAACGAAAAAGACTGAGGAAAACCTCAGCAACTCCTGACCTACTGTCATCAACCAAGACATCGTGATTCAGATATTTCTGCTGATAGAGATTCTAGGGAGCTATAAAACGACTGTGAGAAAGCTATCCATGATCTCGACTGTGAGAAAGCCGAGCTTACTGAAAAACTCCGACAATTCGAGGCGGATATTTCCAAGATTTACAATCGAAAGTATTTAGCGTCGATAGATTAATGAAGTCAGTTAAAGATTTAGCTTTTTATTCTGGATTTCCCAATAGAGACATTTTCAAGAGTATAATTCAGTATTTAAATCCAGTAAAAGAAGGTGAAAACATTAATTATTGGCATTCACCTTCTCATGATGTAGCAAATATGAATTAGAGAAATGATGAAGATGCCCCTGAACAAGGAAGACCAAGGCAATAAGCCTGGATTAAATTTGTTTCTAAAGGTCAGCATCATTTCAGTATGACCCTCAAGGGCAAAGATCAATGACCACATGCCTGCTGATTTTAAAGATAAATATCCTTCTACCAGGGTCATAATTGACCACAGTGAGCTCTGCTGTCAAATGCCTAATGCACATGTCATCGGCTTCCCCGTGGGCTTGACCCCCGGGCTAACTAGGGGGATTGTAAAATCAGTCATTGACAAGCAAACTTGGGGAATTTTCCCGGGAGGTCGGGGAATTTCTCAAGACAAAGTCCCCTGGGTTAGGTGTCTCTCAGCTGAAAATTCCTGTGACATCCTTTTCAAACTTGTGAATTCCCCCACCCCCTAATCTTTGATCATAGAACAATGTCAAGATTTTCCCCTACCCTCGGGCAAAGAATCCCGTCCATCTCTTTATATTCTCCCACATATCTCCCTGGTAGGCCTGTGGATCGACCCCATGGGGAAGCCAATGACATGTGCTCTTTTTATTGCTCGTATAAAAACCGGCATATCAATCTGAACGAGCTCATTGGAATCTCACCTGGGGGTGCCAAAACATTTATTAGTCAACTTTCCATGGGGCACTTTTTATTGGAACCAAAGGTCAAATGACCTCTGAGGAAGTTGTGCAAATGCAACAAATTGTCTCCCTTCAAATCCACGTGGAGTGTGTGAACAACAAGACAAAAAACTTCCACATATGGGACAGTCTAGTGCATTTACTTTGTTTAGTGTTGTCAGTCAAATGTGGTGTGTTTGTAAGCATAAACACATAACTCGCGTACAGGCAACATGACCATTTATTTTCAGTTTGCTGACTATTTTGAACTATTATTTCTGATTTTCTGAACTACATTTCCGAGAAAAAAAAAACTTAATTTAAATATCCTTTTTAGCGTTCCAAGCAAATAAAATTTTGGTTCAGTTAATCCCGGGTGAATATTTTTTCTACATGTTTGTAGTGTTGTAGTCAGCTTCCCTGGGCCCAGTTGCTCGAAGCATGGTTAGCGCTAACCCGGGTTAAATACCATCTTATTACAGCTGAACTTATAGGCTTTAATACATCTTAATCAATGATTAGCGCTAACCTCAGCCTGAAAAGCTCTTTACCGGCTCAGTCGTTATATGCCGGGTATAGATGAGATTTTCGTCCGGATCGACTAGAAGATAGTGAGATACTTAATTGACCTTAGCAGCCTCAGAAAGGTCGGCGTTTCCGACAGCAAAATCACTATATCACTTACCGCTTACAAAATTGTGCTTTGGTAATTACGTAAACCTTTACAAGAATCGGCACGACACTTGAACCAAAATTTTAGTTAAGCATTTTTGAACTGATTAGGATCCCATCCGTTCAACGAACTGCCAGGTATGTCTTTCAATTCTCCTGATAGATACTGCGAACGCCATTGCTGTTGTGACTTGGCCCTCGATGCCTCGTTTCCGCGCTGCTCTCCCCAGATCATTCCGAGTAGCCGCCATTTTGGAATAAGGTGTATGGTTGATGATTTTATTTTTTTACTTGCGTTACTTATGCGTGACTGAAAACCAAGAATTAACAAAAGAATTCAGAGATAATTGCCCGGATGAACCTCACCCCACCCCTACTCCAGCATTCACATGGAGAAAACTCACCACAGCTAGGCGGGTTACCCGCCCTGGCTGACCGGGTAACCCACCAGGGTGAGGTACCCCCACCCCACATGTGAACGCTATCGAGAAAAAAAAGAGACTGTATGGAGAGCATGGTAACCCCACCTAGGTGGGGGACCTCACCTGCCTGGGGTCCCCTACCTCCATGTGAAGAGGCCCTTAGGGCTGGTGTTGCGTGACATATTGCAACAATTAGTTGTCTTCGGAGCTCGTTTGACAGGGTCTGGAAGGGGGGGTCTTGATACCGCATTCCCGCTCAATTTTCACGAGAATCCCGTAGTTTTTTTTCTTTTCTTTCCTGAATCCCACATTTTTTTTCCATTCCAAAATATTCAAAATGTCAAATTCAAACTGCCACGCATCTTGTGTCCTTAGTGAAAAGGTCTCGATATAGTGCGACTCTAGCAATCGTGCCGCCTCGGGGTTCTCTCCGAGGCCTGAAGGTTTTCAAGTATTTTAGAAATTTAAAAAACTCTCTGTGATTGTCGCTTAGAGGAACATTGAATTTCTCTTTGTGAATGGGCACTGTGTTTCTGGCGCTACTGAAGCCTCGTCTGTGGCCGTTTCATGAACTAGTGAATCGATCTCGTCGAGTTGCTCCAAAAATTGAATCTCCGGCCTTCAGCACGTATTATTTCTTCGTGGTATTTTCGTTTAAGTTGCAAAAAAAAAAGAAAAGACAAGACAAGTATCAGTTTGGGGACAGCATTGCATGATACAGTGTTCGTTGGAAGCGCGGTGTTTGAAGTCAATTTACATAAACGCAGACGTCCTTTATTTCCGAGAACCTTACAACAATATGCATGTCTCGGAGCCTGTTTTACCTTGATTATCTTACAAAGAACTGATGTCGTCTTTCCACTTAGGAAAGATTAGTGGCGTGCAAAGATATGCGTAAATACAGTGAAATCCCTAATCGCTTACCTTGTTAAGAATCTTACCTGGCGTCTTGTGAAAGAAACTATTCCTTGATCGCTGTTGCTCCTCAGCTGCACGTTCTTGAATCATGCAATGAAGACTCCGCCGCAAGTTTTAAAGCCAGTTTGTAATTCACAGAAAAACAGGAAACTAAGGTAGGATTCTTTACGCATCCATTTATAACCGATAGATGGTCATATGACACCGCAAACACGGGATGTAACGATTTCTGGGAAAAAAACCCAGTCGAAGTTAATTTCAGAACTTCCGGGCCCCAAAAACGCAAATATAAATTAACGCATAACGCATGTTGTGAGAACAATTTACGTTGTTGGAGTGCAGATGAATATAGCCTTTTAGTCCTTTTAGTCTGGCGCGTCTTGAATATGCTATTTACAGACTTGTTGTAAACGTCGTTGCGTGACAAGTTTCTGTTCTTTAGTGTCACGCCGGGGATTCCCCTTTGTGTGATTGGAATGTGCCTACTAATAGTCTAAGAATAAAATTATGGCTGCAAAATCACGAGTTCGCCTTTTCTAAATAAAGGGCGCTTTGCTGAACAGGCAAATTTGTTTTGGAACCACTAAACTGATGCCTCGCTTGAACTAACAGCAAAGAACATTGCATAAAATCTACCACCATAGGGTGCTGCTGGGTCATAAAGTGTCATTTCATTAAAAAGAGAGCCGTGTTGTTTTGTTTCCAGAATATTTCAAACTGCAGTGAGCTTTGCAACATCTCATGCCATATCACGAGTCATATGACACTTGGGCATGTCGGGAAGCATATATTTTTGAATGGGTAGCAGTTTTCAGTTTCGCTTCTTCACGAAGCACGTATACTTAAGGCTCATTTCGACGTTTAAAAACATTCAAAACATTCCTTTGACTTTCACGTGCCAAAAAAAATTGCATGATATGTACTAAATTAGCCCGAGTATCGGGGCTATTGTGGCGGTATAGGCCAATAAGCAGATTGGTAGTTAACATTGTCTATCCTCGCCGGAGTAGTGGATCTGGTGTCAGCCCTGCAGTGTGAGTGGCCGGCTAGGAAAATAGGAAAACCAATGCAAAGTGCCCGGGGTGTGTGTGTGTGTGTGTGGGGGGGGGGGGGTACTAAAAAAATTTCAATACGGGGAGGCTCCGCCCCGAGGTCCGACCCCTTCCCGTTTTATATACCATTTTTGACAGAAAAGGTACCCCTTTCGTTTTTCTTCCATTGACAAATAGTACCCCTTTCGCATACCTAAAACGGGAAGTTTTCTTGTCATTTCCATGTAGCGTTCAATAAAGTAAAACAGTACAGTCATAAGGTATGTCTGTTCGAAATATTTTACTGAAAGGTTCTTTTAAATACCTAAACGACAGATTTCCCTGCCCTTTCGTATAGTTCGACTCGTGAAATCCCTCCCTTCCATATACATGCTGTGCAGCGTGAAAAAGGTACCCCTTTCGGGCGGAGCCTCCCCGTACAGGCCATTATAGGGAGCATCCCCCCCCCTCGGGGGCAAAGTGCTGTACGTAGCTGTACGAGCGGAGTAGAATGGTTAGAAAACCAACTTATATGTTGCGACATGCAGTTTGATGAATGCAGAGAGCTGCAGCTTGTTTTGGAGAGTTTTTGCAGGAAAAATAGACACCACCCCGACTCCCCGTTTTTTTTTTTTTTTTTTCACTTCGTCCCCATTCGGCCGCAAAGAATCCTGTTTAAAAATTGTTGCACATTTCAACACGTTGGCACGCACTTGCGTGCATGTATAAGCGCTTGGTTTGATCAGTTGCACAGCAAGGTGTAACAAAATAACTTTAAATTGTTTAGTATTTAACTGTAAAAAGACTCACTTGCATAATTGGTTGCTAAAATTATTATTTTTTAAAACAAAAGTGCACTTTGGTTTGAGTCACGGAGCGCTGTCCAATCTATTTGACACCGTTTTAGCGGATTCATCAAGTTCTACATGCATTACATCGAAGTCATCACGTATTGTCGCCTCACATGGCGTGTGAGGGTTCGCGCATTCGTAAAACGAAAATAAAAACCGACTGTTTTGCAGTCTTTGGTGCTCCACGTTTTGTCCTTCCTAGTCACGTTCTAAACCATGAATATAGTTTTGCTAATATTCGAAACTGGAAAGATGTTGCTTTTGGTCAAGATTAAAAGCTCTTCCGGAAATGAAGAGGATATTGTATACCCTTTTTTTGATGCCCCATATACTTCAGATTTGTAATTTAATTGTAAAACAGCCTCCTGATGTTAAAAATTCATCACGCAAACAGTTTGGCACGAATTGAGTACGGTTTGGCATTCAGAGACAGTGTCAATTCTAAAATTAGCAACAATATTAATTTTCAGCTAAGATCATCGACTACTTATTGAAACTTCTTTGTTACTACATGTACTTTACGTTGAACAACACGTTTATTTTAAACTCGTCTCTTTCGTATTTTTTGATAAACTCTATTTTCAAGGTATACAATTTAGTCGATTGTGGTGCGCACCCCCTGACCCAGCCCCAGGCTCGCTGCATCCGTTGTCTAAGACGTCTGTTCACATCCTAACAACAATCTTTCCCACTTTGTGTTGCGAGAGTTGATGCTGAAGAGTGTCACAAGCATCCTCCAGTGATACGGTGTGATGGATGACTGGCCTGTGGTACGACAAAAGACACAGCAAAGCGGTATAATTATTAGTCACCCTACAAACCATTACAAAACAGAAACATGAGGTAAAATGTTTGGGGTATTTACAAGAGGATAACGTACGTGATGGCATACAAACAGGTTACCCTGTTTGGTTTGTTTGCGTAGCATCAGATGTGGTAGTTTTGAGCAAACACCCAGTGATTTTCATCCTCGTTATTCACACAAGACACACGTGGATGGCATTGGGCATCCATGAGTTCAATTTCAAGCTGAATTAGATCGAGTTCAAACAAGAGGCTACAATTAGCCTAAACCCGGGCTTGCAAAAAACAGTATTGTATCCCTAACTTAGTGCTAAACAAAAGAATAGAGGGAAGTCTGTCTTTCTTACATCGGACGCATTGTGTTTAGCTTGTGTTGGAGTCTATTTCTTTAGACCCCTATCAACATATATTCCTCTAAAATACAGCTCAACCATTGAGAACAATAATTATAATACTTGTAAAAAATATTTCTAAATGAACAAGAAAAAGAGAAACAGAAAAAATAAAGCCCGTGATATATACCACTAAAAGACATCGAACCCGGGTTAGCTGCGTCACAGACAGGAACAATGACCTTTAGGCCACAGAGGTTTATCATTATGCAAGATGATAAAAATAGTGTATTGATTCCAAAAAAAAAAAAAAAACCTAAGCACACTTGTTTTCGCTTCGATGGATAATTGTTTGAGAAAGGAAACGCTTATCGAGCGATGTTGGATTTTTTCGCATAAATGTGAATGGAGTCTCGGTGAAATGTGAGTAGAAAATTAATTAGCAGAGTGAAACTGTTTACAAATACGTCAATCCAGGGTCATTTGAAACACAAGAAAGGAACGTTTCTGGACAGTTTCAAGGGACGCTAGTACATTTGTAAAATATAATCGCTTATCATTCAAAAATTAAAGTCCAGAAATTGAGATATTGTGGCAAAATAGTAAATAAACTACCTGTCAAAGTCTCAGGGGTGTGTGATATCCCGTACTTGAGTTATTCAACAAAATGTACATCTCAATGGAGCGGATACGGGAACACGGCAGTCCATCTGGAGTTAAATTTTGGTCATGTTAAAAGCTTTCTTCTCGCTGTTGAACTTGCAAACATTCGTATAGACACTTGTCTTAACATATTAGTTGTTCAGACTTCAAAGACACAAGGTGAATCGACGTTTTCCGATACGTGACAACAGGCATCATTCTTGCTGTTGATATGAGATTTACACTCGAATCACTCGGCCGTGAAAGGTCAAACTCCCTTTGCCTGTAGTCTCTAATTTTTGGCGCTCCCCTCGCGTCGCGTCTCCTCGCAACTTCGCGCGCGCACGTGCCCCCACAATCCGTCGCCAAAATTAGAGACTACTCGCTGTCTACTGAAGCAGACACGGGGAAACACGGCAGTCCATCTGCCGTTAAGTTTACTCATGTTAAAAACTTTCTTCTCGCCGTTGAACTTCCAAACATTCGCATAGACACTTCTCTTAACATATTGTTTGTTCAGACTTCAAAAGCCACAAGATGAATCGACATTTTCCCATACGTGACAACACGCATCACTGTTGTTAAAAATAGTTAGTGCTTGCGCAGAAACGCCGGAAGTGCCATTTGCGGATGATACTCGACGACGAAAAAGAAGAACCGTCGGTAGTTTATGACCCGGGCGCCGCGCGAGACGCGCGCAGCCCGGGTAATTAAGTCAGGTTTCTATAAAGATTGCGATTACTGACCTTAACCCTATTTAGACATGTAAGAGCTAGCAAATAAAAATAGTAGATAAGCCCAAAATACTAATTCAAGTCACTCAGTAGTCACAACCGCCAGAGTTAATTTTTCTTACCTTATTTCAGAGTTGGACAGTTTTTCCATGATATCAGTAAGGATGTCTGCAGCAAGTTAAAGATATGTTTAAAGCGATCCCATGAACTCCTGGCCTGGAAAAAACATCATAGACTTGTGGCCTGTAGGTCCTCTAAGTCGTAAATGTCGTGAAATAAGTGACATTTCCTGCCTCACTAACAACTCCATGAAGATAGATTTTAACAACTGTAAATACAGTATAGTGGACCGATGGGATACAATTTTTGCAAAGGATACGCAAATATCGTCCTTGCTGGCCTAAAATGGGGAGAGCAAAGATAGCATTAGACAAGATCTGTTACCTGTTTTTTAGTAATTTACTATTGGCTAATTTTCTATTGGCATGATTGTCGCTGCTTCCTGGTTGGTTCAGTTGGTAGAGCACCGGAATGCTAAGCGGGAGGTCGCGGGCTCAAACCGCAGACTGGACCACAAACAAGGGTCCTAAAATAACTGGTCTGATCATGCTGGCTAGGAGGCTGAGTGATGGGCTGACCACCCAAGAGCCTCTACTGCACCACTTGGCGTGGAAGGAATGATGATGATGATGATGATGAGGATGATGATGATGACTGTCACTGAATAATTACACTCAATGTTGAGCTATCAAGTGTTACTTCTCAATGGCTAAAAACCTTCCCAAACCTAAACACCTTGTATGGACAGGTTTCTGGTTTGGACCAGCTCCCCCGCCCCCTCCCACTCCTCCCTCTGAAAAGTCCAATTTTCCTTCACTCTTTGCTTTAAAAACTTCGGCTCTCCACACACCATCCCCACTTTGAATTTCCAACAATCCTTCTGTGGGGGAGGCATGGACTGATTAGTTTTTTGAAGTCACACCTTCAGGTTGCCGCTCATTGGGATAGAAAAAATTCCGACTTTTCACTGAGCACAAAACAAACTTCCCTGACCATCCAAGACAAAACCTCAAGCACTAAAGACAGCAATGAAGCCGCAGAAATCAAATTCTTTTTGGGATTTTTTTTGAGAAAACATAACCTTTTTTTAACACCAACAAAGAATCTCCTCTCCAAACCTAATGGCTATAACCAAGAGTAAAATTCCCTGACTTTTCGCTGGCTTTCAGGTAAAATTTAGAATTTCCCTGACTTGATATACAATTCCCTGACTTTTCACTGACTTTAAGGTAGAAGTTTGAATTTCCCTGACTTGATACACAATTCCCTGACTTTTCCCTGACTTTTAGATAGAATTTAGAATTTCCCTGACTTGATACACAATTCCCTGACTTTTCCCTGACTTTGATCAAAATCTGATCTTCCCTTACTGCAGCAACCCTGACCTTCTACACAAACAACTTGCATTTTGTTACCCTCTGCTGATCTCAAAGTTTCTCAAGCAGCTAGAACATTGGTGTGACCAAAACAACATTTTATAATGGTCTTACCACGTGAGAGAACCCAGGAGTGCTCAAAAAGAAAACTAATTGAAGCTCCCTTGAGGTAAAGCATCTGAGAATCTGGGGGATCCAGCTACAGTACAAGAAAACATTAGATATTTCAGAGCTGTTAATAGTTTAACTTTTTTTAACACCAAGGTACACGATGGCAGCTTTTGAAAATACTGTTCAAATCTTTCTTTTGGTGCCTATGATTATCAGAATAAAGAGCCAGCAAAAGCATGTGTTTGTGATTCACTTACCTACAGTGAAAATATATGGAAGATCCTCAGGTATCTTCATATATCTATACAAGAGTGCTTTGAGTATTTTGTGCAGGATCCTTTTTAAAAGGACTCTTGAAAGGATGTTGACCTCTAATCTTGAGAGATCTTCAAGTATCTTGCATAATTCTTATATAACAACCATAATTTAGGTCTCTAGCTTAAAAAATCTTAAAGGTTCCTATAAATTACGATCTTTGAGGTCCCTGCAAAGATCCATATATCATGAAGGTTTTGAGGTCCCTGCAACAATTTGTAAAGTCCCTTCAAAGATCTCTAAGGCTCCTGCAAAGAATTGTCAGGTCCCTGTAGTGATCGTTCAGGTACCTATACAGATCATGGAGGATCTTACACAGACGATGACTGATCTCTCTCAGACCCTCTAGGATCTTTCCTTATAGCACCTGATGTAACATCATGCCTGTCATTAAGGTTTAGGGAACTAGCTCTACAAGTACAATAGCAGGTGAAAACCAGCTGATCATGATAGACAGCTCCCAGCTGCAGTAGTCCCTCTTTTTCCTGGGGAATAATAGTAAAGGGCGCACGAAACACATGACCACATGTGTGTCTCGCCTTTTCTCTTGCACCCGAGCGCTCACATGTTTTGTGCACCCTTTACTATCCCTGAGAAAAAAGAGGGACTATTACTTATGACTCAGCCCCATAGAATCCTACAAAATATTGACACTATTTTACAGGACTCTACAAAATCTTAAGGTTCCTAAGAAGGATTCTGTATCTTTCATACTGACCTGTAGGTCCTGATGACAAGTTATCCATCTTCCAGCCACCGCAAGGCAAGAGATTACATCATGTTTGGAGGGTGATGAATTTTTAACACTCAATGCCGATAAATCCCCCTGTTCTTTGACATCATTGTCTTGATGAAGAACTGTTTAGTGAAATTACTTGAAGTTTACATTGAATTTATATTAATGACTGCTATGAATACATTATGGTGGATCCTCCCATAAGCAGACAAAAATAACAACAACAACAACAACAAATAGTAATAATAATAATAATAATTAATAACTAATTACCTTTAGTTAATTGAGAATTACAGTAATATTACAAGATTAAAGTGATCCGAAAACACAATGTAAGTTATCTTTTTGAAGTCAGAGGAACAAATCTTTTGCGGTAATCCTTAACGGTACATTAAAAATGGTGAGCTGTTGCTTTGCTATGCCAACTAACTTTTGTTAACAAAATTTGAAAGAAAATTTACCTGGCATAAAATGTCTTGTCCCAGAAAATACCAGGAGTCCCTCACTGAGAAGGTTTACTGGATCAACTGGAACTCCACCTCTCTTGAAATTCTAATTAAGCTTCATATATAAAATACAATGGCCTCTAAGACCATCTCCACCCCAAAACTTTACAATATTGAAAGGGTTAAAAGCAAAAAGCTCTATCATTGGGACAATTTGGCCTTGAAATTCCAATTAATATTAAATTGCTCAGAATCTACTGACTTTTTACATGTAGGTTATTACAACCTTCAATTTAATTAATAGATAAACATCCAAACCTGGTCCAGTAGTCATACCAAGGTCTGGAACCCAAAGACATGCAAACTCTTTTATAGCAAGAGCCGCAAGGCTGCTAAATTCTTAAATGTATAGTACACTTATATATCTATATTTATATTTATATTTAGATTTATTATTTCCAGGTAAAACCATAAGGTCTAGAAATCTTTTTATTGTAATTTTACATTATTTCTTATAATGTAAATCCATTGCATTTCTCTGTCAAAGATGGATCATTAAAGTTATTATTATATTATAGACTTGTATTTTGTTTCACTCCATAATTGAGTGAAACAAAATACAAGTCTATGTTTATCTATTGTACTTTGTTTTCAAGGAAAATCATATGCAGACAAAGGCACTACTAAGAAATCCTGGGATTTCTGCATATGTTTTTCCTTGCAAATAAAGTACAATAGAGCGAAACAAAAAATGCAAAAAAATTGTAATTGAAAAGGCATAATCTAAAATTATGTGGACTTCTATGGACATGCCCTTACGATAAGTTAGTGTAGTACATTTTAATTTCAGAGGCCTTAAATTACAACAACAAAATCTCTAACTCCTACCTCCATTATCAATAACGCAGTCCACACCAAGCCCGCCTGTTTCATCCATGCAGGTATCTACAAGGGATTTCTTTGTGCTCCTCAAGTCTATGACATTAGCTGCAAAGATGTCATTAAGGTGTTTAATTGCCTAACCAGGTGGGGCTGGCAACATCTCCAAATTCTTGGAGGAATTTTCTTTTCTCCTGGAATTTTCTTTTCTCCTAAAACAGGTGCTTGTTCTTAGAGTTGTCAGCCCCCATTTAACCCATGGATTACCTTATTTCAAACAGTCAAACCATAAAGTACTGCTAAATAACTTTAATCGACTGGTAGCATTTTAGGACTTTGTCGACAGATTAAAATATGAGACTAACCTTCTACTTAACAATTAGATTATGAGCTCAAGATTTCTATCGCATGATTGCTGATGAGGGCGCAGCCCGAATCAGCTATCATGCATAGAAATTGAGACTGAATAATCTAATTGTTTTAGTATAAATCTACTTGTCGTTCAAAACTAAACAAGTAAATTATCTAAATCTTCCTCACAGACACTTCGAAAATGCGAGGAAGCGGCTGCCATTTTGCTGACAACCGCTACTCACTATCTATCACAGAATAGATAGTGAGTAGCGTAGTCAATCAGAGAACGGCATTACTGATAGAACGCTAGTAGATTTATACTAAAACATATTAAACAGCTCTGCTGGACAGTATTGGTGAGTAGTTAATGTTCAAAAGCTTTTACTTGAATGGAAACACTTTAAAGATTTCACGTGCAGACTTCTAATCAAACTCATTTCTCTGAATACTTGCAGTAAAAAGTTCAAACTACCTTCTGCAACAAAATGAGCAGCACCACAGTATGGTACTGCTCAGTAGCATTTACTTAAATACATGTAGGCACGCTAGGATTTCCATCCACAGACTAAAAAGTTGTGACTCAGTAAAGGCTGACTTTCTCTGCAAGTGCAATGGAACCTTGATTTAACAAAGTGCCAAGGGACTAGGGAAATTGGTTTGTTATATTGAGGGTTTATTATATTGAGGTCCTTTTCCATACATTTTAAAATGCCTGGCTGAAAAATACCATTCAATATATATCAAGGACTTTGTTATATACAGGTTCATTAAATTGACGTTCCAATGTAATGGTCTCCTTCATTGTGTGTAATACCCGTACGGAACATACTATGCTAACGCAGTGCTGCTTAAGCATTTCACGAGTACTGCAAGGAGTGCTACTTAAAGGTGACACGAACATTTACCATAATTTCCAGCCGATTACCTGCGGGTGTTAATTTTTCCACAAAAAACAGTTGTTGGGGTGGGTTATAGGAAGGTGCGGGTAATGTGATAATTTTTAAATCTTCTGGTATAGTTTTAAAACCGTAAGCAGGGAAAAAATATGGAAGTCTTTAAAATGTCTGATGTAGGTAATCTACCGTGCAGGAAAACGGCTGGAAATTACGGTAGCCCAATGTAAGAAACCTCCATTAGCAGCAAAGATCATGGTAATAACTCTTAAAGGGGAGAGGTTGAAAAAATGACAGAGAATAAAGAACAACTGAAATTTAAATAAATTATGTCTTAAGGACTTACTCATTACATTAGCAACCTTTGGCTAACATGTACCTATTGATGGTTGAAGGCTCTGCAGGTATATTACTTCTTCTTCGGATGACGCTGTCGCAAGTACCTATAAATGCGTCAATCTTGAAATTGTGAGTTTGAAACATTGCCTTATTTAGAGGCATACCAATAATTATCAGTAATAAAATAGTTTTATTGGTTGTAGATTTTGGTTTAAAACAATTATTAATAGCATTTCTTCCCCCAAAAGGTCAACATTTCAAAGTTTCAGTGAGATTGAAGCAAAAATTAAGTATAACATAACATGACATGACATGACATGACATGACATGACATGACATAACATATAACATATAACATAACATAACATAAGTGTCAATGTCTACAGCTATAAGCTAATAGGTGGCGCCCACTAATAAAAATAAACTACTGACAGTAAAAATCTAAATTCTAAAATCTAACGACTAATTTATATACTAAAATCAAAAATCTGAAATGTGAGAATAATTTAGTTAAAATGCAACTATTTACAATTAAAATTATTAATCAATTATTTACTGCACTTTATTAAACATTATTAGAAATAAATGTTTTTGATTTGTACCTTAGCTCCCCAAATATGAGCAAGTTGAATGGCCATTACACCAGATGCCTAAGGAAAGAAAAGCCAGTTAAGCTCATTTAAGTATAATTATTTTAACATGTTGGTTTGCATCTGCAACAAATTCCAACTGTACTTACAGAACCTCCATTAAATATCAACACTGTTTCACCGCCACACACTCTTGCTTGGTAGTGAAGAGCTGTATAAGCTTTAATAACATCGCCAATGCAACCTGCAGCATCTATATGATCCACCTTTTCAGGTTTTCTAGCTAAGTATATTAAAGTAAGAGAAACACAATATTGTCAACAGACATCTTAACGCACAAATGCTTCTAACTAAACAGATAACTTTGCTGGGATGAAAAATGAAAAAACTGTATGCAGTTCAAAAATATACGGTTGCAGGAGGCCAATAAGTATTGTTTCAATACTACTGTGCACAGTGTAGCACTTTTTGTGAGTTTCAGTATAAATAGCTTGAACCCAGGCATGCATTCAAAAACCAAAAACTCCGGAAAACATTTTGGACCGGGAAAGTCAGTTTTCTATTGATTGGTGCTTAAGCTGTTTGGCCAAACTAGTCCAATGCAGTTATCAATTTATAGCATGCTTACCTAAAAGATTAATTTGTTAAGATAATAGCAAAAGAAATTCTGGTAATGAACCAAACCTGGGGTTGGACACCCTGGATTTCAAAGGTTCAGAGTTTTGGTTCAAAATTTCTCCATAATTTTTTCTTAGAGCCCTGGGAGGTGGGAGGGTACTCCCTATAACGGCCTATACAGGGAGGCTCCACCCGAAAGGGGTACCTTTTTCATGATTCTGGTATATAAAAGGGTAGGGATTTCAGGAGTCAAAGTATATGAAAAGGTAGGGAAATCTGAGGGCCTTTCATTAAAATATTTTGAACACACATACCAGTACCTTATGACTGTACTGTTTTAATTTACGCTACATGAAAATGACAAGACGACTTTCTGTTTTCGGTATATGAGAGGGGTACTATTTGTCAATGGAATTCCATGAAAAATAGTTTTACGGGCCTGAAAGGTTTAGGGAGTTTTGAGAAATGCACACCAGGAGTCATATCAAAAAAAGCCAGTCATTCAGGTGAGTGTAGCCTTGAGTTGGGCTGTTTGAGATTACATTAACACTTGTCTTGACAGTTTGAATGGTCATCATCTAGAGTCAAGTGAGTTGTGTATTTCATCAGTAGGTAGTATAGAGCACTTTTCAGCTGAATGTTGTAAAACCAAAACCAAAGCAAATTAATATTCAAATATCAAACTTGTAAAAGGATTATCAAGTAATCAAACCTGAAAATCATTTTTACTGAGTGTTTGATTGTGCCCTTCTACTTTTAAAACGAGAAGTTGTTTAGGGAAGACGACGCCATGTAATTCAATACTGCGAATTTTTTTTTATTCCATGCAAGGGCAAAATGCTGTATAAATCTTTAAAAATCATTAAACCGGTGAAAAAAAAAAAAGAAAAGAGAAAAAAAAAAGAAATTTACAACGTTGTAAGTCGGCTTTGAACGCGCGAAAGGCGTGCTCATTACCCGTGCACTGATACCGACAAGTAACCAAATCGTCGCTACGTAATAATGTTAATCATTGAATGCAGCTTTCGCTTCGCTTCATTGCACACCATTCACCGATTCTGCGATATTTTGGCTTCGTTTTTCTCGAAAACAAAAAGCAAATTGGCGAAAAAAACAGCAAGGCATTGTTAAGTAAGTAAATTGAAGGCCATATGCAAAAATTTGGGCACTTTTTGACGAAAAAAAAATTTTGACCGAAATCGTCACTTAGGAGGGTTTTCCACTAGCGTCTTCAATTACTCTGACCAATCACAACAGACCGAAACAGTGCAACGAGCCAATCAAAATACAAAGCAATTACATGTAGCTGGGAAAATATGCGTGTGCAAATCACAATTGGTTTGGTTTTGGTTCTCATTGGTTGAGAAAGTGGCGCAAGATTTCCTGGCCAATCACAGAGCGAAGCTGAATGCAAAACCAAAGGAAAAACAGAATTACTTTCGACACTCTATTTGACTTTTAATATTAACCTACTCAGATGCCATGTAACTTACTTAACTCTGTGATAATGTATATATGAAAATCATGTATTTGAACTGCGGATTAAAGAATGAATACATGTATGTGAATGATCATCGCAGTTATGAACACTATACTTAAGCAGTCAGTAGTGCAAATGAAGCCTGAAAAGTCTGGCTCTGATGAAGACTTCCACTCAGATGGTCACAAAGTCAGATCAGTGTCATATCTCAAACATTCCTTTTCAGAAATGCACAATCCAGGAAGATTATGCTTTACCAAGTTAATTCTTAGAGTTTCTGAGGCAAAGTAGTTCACTACAACATCCCTCCAACACTCCCTATCCTGCCAAGGGTAGTCGCAGTGCTTCGCTCCTATCAGGTGAATCCCCCTCTGGGAAACCATTGTATACAAACTAAGGAACATGTATCTTCTCATTGCCTAATGAGACCTCATGTAATTCTGGTAATACATGTATTATTCTGGTGTCAGGCCCTACATTCAACCCCAACCTGAAGGATCACTCGGCTGTAGCTAAAGCTTCAGCCAGTGTAACTCTCTCTGAGAAGGATACTTCACAAATTAATGTGATCAAGTAAGCTGAAGCCACTCTAAGGGCACTAAGGCCACAAGGTAGCGGGCATTACCCCTTAAATCTACCAAAGCAAAGATTGAGCCCAAGCATTAGCAGCCATGGACAGCTGTTTCAGCCTTGTTAGGCCTCATCAGCATGG
The DNA here is from genome assembly GCA_016490735.1 of Pachyseris speciosa. Taxonomy (NCBI): domain Eukaryota; kingdom Metazoa; phylum Cnidaria; class Anthozoa; order Scleractinia; family Pachyseridae; genus Pachyseris; species Pachyseris speciosa. The sequence continues at coordinate 471,159 of JAEMWC010000645.1, forward strand.
CACAGTTAATGCTCAGGCTCAAGTACCCACATATCAATAAAACAAGCAATGAAAACGTAAAGCTTGTGGGATGTGGCTGGAGTGACAAGCATTAGCTATGCCATGCTGATGAGGCCTAACAAGGCCGAAACAGCTGTCCGTGGCTGCTAATGCTTGGGCTCAATCTTTGCTTTGGTAGATTTAAGGGGTAATGCCTGCTACCTTGTGGCCTTAGTGCCCTTAGAGTGGCTTCAGCTTACTTGATCACATTAATTTGTGAAGTATCCTTGTCACTCCAGCCACATCCCACAAGCTTTATGTTTTCATAACTCTCTCTGAGAATCAAGCTCTAATAACTACAGGTAGTAATTTACAAGGTTATGTGCCCAGGGTATAACACATATTATAAATATTACTTTACGACACATGCATCAACACTAACCTACATCATATTGTGACATCACACAGAAATTTGCACAACCAGATGATGATGAATCCAAAGGAAGCAATCCTGCATTTGAACATGGACTGAAATGAGTTATGTGAATACTGGACGTATGAAATTTTGTGTCTACAAAAGAAACTTTTACACACATCTGAGAATGATAATGTAATAAAAAATCAGCTAGCATGCATGGGTGGCAAATCATCTTTAAAAACTATGATTGTATCTTACAAACATGTCAGTCTACAAGTTCAGGGCTCTCACAGCCTTAACATACAACAAAGGCAGTGACTCACTGACCTGCTACCTCATCACCAATGCTTACTCTTGTAACAGCAGATCCAACTGAAAGCAGAGACATGTTTAGAAAAATATTTAAAAGTCACATGGAGACCACTTTCATAGGAGTGCTACTTCTGTTGCAAGATCGCCCTCAGTTTCAGTTTATTTTATAAATTTTATCAAGTGTCTGAGGGGGTCAAAGTGTTTAAACTGTGTACCATTTGTTACAATTCCTGATATTTCTCTCCCAAATGGTTGCTCCTTCTTGCTGACCAGGTTGAATTCTTCTAAAATCTAAAACAGAATAGATATCAATTGTTGTTAAATTAACACAACTATACCCACCACAAAACAGTGCAAAAAGACAGGATGTCAGGCTCAGATCCTAACTATTAAAATTAATGGTACAAGGCAATTACTTATTTGGGTTGATCACTTGCTTCTAGTCCAAAGACATTTTCAGTAAACTTCTTTATTATTTTGTTTTGTTAACTGTTGGTCTTAATATTCACACCTTTACGTTTAGTATAAATTACCTTTTCCATTGCATTCTTCACTTGATAATGCTGCCAAGATGACACCAAAACGTAGTTCCATTTTTTTGCTTATTTTTATAGTCAATTGTATTTTTTACTCCCAAATAATCCAGCTGTCAATTTGCTCATTTGCTTCCCCCAGCCCAGGGTGAACTGACACATATATCAACATTTTAGAGGACAGTTATGACTCATTTCGAGTTGCACAGGGATCTGGGGTGAGTTTCAAATTTTAAGTAATGGATAAATTGACACCATCACATGAAAGATAATGTTGAGATTGGCCATTTGTCCAAGTTTTTCATTTGTAGAATACCTTATTGTTATGTAGAGATAGGCCACATGCCTTGATCTTTACAGCAACACTGTTTTCATCAAGTGGTGGACACTCAAACTGTACATAACAATATGAAAATAAAAGATACATCTAAAAAGTACTGAAATGGTAAAATCAGTGGTAAAATGAGCAAACACTACTCAAAGATACTAAACATAATTTAAAAGGGAAAATCCAAGCCTGGAAGATATCCAAGACAGGCAAAAGAGGGTGGAGGGGGATGGGTTATTCAACTGATGCTGAAGGGCTGTGAGTACCATAGTCAAACTTTTCAAAAAGCACCTAAGTATTCAGGAAATCATACATCTACATCTACATTTATTAGTTGACAACCCTTTCACATCAAGTCAATATAAATTAAATAAATTACAATATCAGAAATACAATAATAGAAAAAAAAAACAGTTGTAAATTATATATAGTAATGTATTACAATTTCAAATGATAAGTATAGGGAACCTAGGAGTTAATCTCCCTCATCTGCAAAAATTCTGGAGCACACTTTTTGGCATAGTCACCACATCATTTCTCTCGATTAATCAGCTTACAAGTAAGCCAACAGCCCTACAATATTTTACTAGTAGTAATCAAAGATTAATAAGTGCGTTCGAAGTTCAATGAATTTAGCTAAAATCATACAAAAACAGAGGAGGAAATTAGTTGAGAGATTAAATGAGAAAGACGAAGTATTTAAAGAGCCCGCAATTTCTTTGGCCGGCTATTGGGCTTATAAATTCGTGCGCGCGCTTAATAATTATTCAAAATGGCGCAGATTTTGAACATCGCCCGTCCAAGTAACCAAAAATCTCGAATCTTCACGCCTGGCATGCACAGGTATCCCATCGACCACAGGATCCCCAAAGATTACGAAGCGTTCTCCTAACGTCGAACGCAAAAAAGCTTCAAAGCGAACATTCCCCAACACCCTCCCCCTCCCTTTCCCCATTACCCCCACCCCTCCTCCCATCCAATCGAGAAAAACTTATTTCTTACATTTCAGTTCACCACATAACAAGCATGTAATTCAATTAACGAAATGACTGTTGAATTGGTATAGAAGCAAACAAAAATACAGCCCAGTGAGAGAGAAAGCTCATGGATCGTAGAAGATCGATCAGAAGATTGCCGGAGATGCACTTTACCCATTCCCGAAGCTCATACACTCTGTGGCCATTCGCATCTCTTTTTACCACGACAGCTCTTGTCTGCATCGTCAAAGGGATTTGTGCTGAAGTTATTGGCTACCTAGAGGAAAGACGCAAACGAAAAAGCATCAAAACGGCAAGCTACAACAACATGCCGCCATATTGAAATTTTCTTTGTATTGCTGCTGTACGTTTGATAATACAGGCTCTTTGATGGTTCACGTGAAATTCGCTTCCGTTCTCGTCAATCTTATTTGTTTTTTGCTTCATGAAAACCGCTAAGGCCAAAAAAATACATCATAGTTTAATGATCCCTGCAGAATTTTAATTATCCAACTTTTGTAATTTTTAAATAAAAAGAATAACAAACAATCCCGGAAAAACTCACTTTCATCGCTATTTTTACTATCTATGCTTGCGCACAGACTGCTGGGTAAACTGGCCAAGATGGCACCCTCCACGATACAGAAAATAAAGTCCACCATAACAGGCCAACAACCTGACGATGGCTCACTTATTACAGAGGTACAATAACTGGTTTTACTCTGAAATAAATTCCATTTAATTTCTGAGTCGATATACTTTGCGGGTAGTTGTGTGTGTGAGTTATCGTTGTGTTGTAGTTGCAGACCGCTAAAGCAATCGATACAAAATTAACCACGTACGTGGACCTACGTAGTGTCGCCCGTATCTTTGCATTTTTCACATATTTCTTAATTTATATTCAGATATGTTTAATGTTTTTGTGAAATGCGGCAGCTGTTAAGTTAAATAAAGCAGCGAAACTGCAACGAAGGGTAACAGCGATAGTTTTACGAGCTTACTCGAAAATCGAAAAATCACCTTACTTTCTTATTAAATTCAGCTTCCCCTTTACAAAACATCTCTTCTGTCTTCAATCCTTTGACAATTTCAGAATCGGTAATAATTACTGATTTCCTGTTTAATTTATATCTACGGATTTCTTCCTAATTTTTAATTTCTTTTGTGCAAAATAAATCTGTCATGTAAGACATATGTTAAGTTAATCTGTGCACCAAAAGCTGCAAAATAAGCCATAGTTTAGGGATATACCTAATATATCAGAACAATAGGACATATTCAAAGTAGTTTATTTTTTGTTTTCGTTTTCAACTCACTTGTCTTGAACCTGTCACTTCCTTCACAAAAATTGTTATGATGTTTGAAATATACGAATCAGTAGCTTTCAAATGGTGTGTCAAAGGTAATTAGAGCCAGTATTCACTGATTTGGAAAGTACTGTGGTTCACCTTAGGACTCAAAGGGTTAAACTCACCTTAGTTCTGTTCTTGTCATCAAATATTTATTGACCTAAGTTAAGCGAATGATACACGGTTCAACATTTGTTGAGCACCAACAAACAAAAATTAATGTTGAACAGTGTATCATTCGCTTAAATCTTATTTGAACAGCTTTGTACAGTTCCTAACATTATATGATTTCCATGGTGTGTATACATCTTTGGCTCAAATGTACCTCTACTGTCGTCACTTCCCACTTGATTTATCTTTGCTGATTTCTCTCTTAAACTTAGCTCAATTCTCACTGTGTTGTCCTTGCTGTCCAAATAACCAGCCCTACAGCTGTAGCTTCCATGTTATTAGAAACTGAAAGTCGGAAAGTGGCTTAACTTTGCTTAGTTTTTGGTTTTTATGATTTTATGCCTTTTAAGCAAATAGAACTATTAGTTTGCATATTCAAATATCATAAGCTGGGTATTAGTGTTGGGAATTTGCCTGTGATCACTGACATCACACTTTTCTCCATAAAATCTCCTCATTTTGTTGTTATTATTAGATATCCGATGCAACTACATTGAGTTGGTCAACAAGGATAAAAGGATTCATCGTCTGCTTTTGTCTTGGTGTTTTTTTCTCTGTTTTGGTAGGTGATGTAAGATGTAAATAGTTAATTATGTACCTTGCTATTTCGACCTGATGAATTTATTGTAATGAAATAAAGCTTGTTGACGTTGTTGTGATGTACAGTTGAGTATAACTTTATGTACATTGTGCAAGGTTAGACATTTTGATTTATAAGCTCAAGTAGCTTAGATGAGAGCTTAGGAGTTACATTGTGGTTAAAAAGTCATAACAGGCTTAAATGTTTTAACAAAATTAACTGTTTTATCCTTATTTACCATGATTGCTAACTATGACATGGTTGAGTTATATTGGATTGTCTGCCACTGAGTACGGTATACTTTATTGTTTGTTGCAAGTGCAACATATACCAGAGGCTGTGGCAGATAAGAAATATTCCATACAAAGGAACATTTTCTAGAATGGAATACCTCCTTCATTCCTCTACTTTTCTCCCTCCACCCATCATCTCTCCCTCCCTTCTCTCTTTTCCCTCCCTCTGTCCTTCTATCCCTTCATCCCTTTATCTACGCACTCTTGCCTCCCTTTCAACTTCTGTAACTTTATCCATCCGTCTGTCCATCCATCGTTCTGTCTGTCGGTCCACCAATCCATCTATCTAGCTATCCCATGGGTTTATTCAGAATTTCTTTGTGTTTATCCTAAGGTAAGCAACAGGGATTGTTTCTACTTGGAACAATCTAAACTAATAGTCTTCACATTTTTAGCTCTGCGTTTTTATTAATTTGTTAAGGGCTTTGCATGGCATGGTCATTTTGATTTACGTGATTGTACATTGCATGTTTTTGTCTTTTTCATACAATATTTAAAATTCTGGTATCTAATGCATGCTTTTCTGTTTAATAACAGGAACACATATAAGAATGTTTAACTACTGTGTCACATGCATTGTAGGGATTAACTTGTCTGTCTCTAACATTTTCAGGGAGTCATATTGTTATGGAAAGATCTTAAATTTTTCGCTATATTCTATTCACTTGGTAACATAACAGCACTTGCTAGGTAAGTGCCTTGCTTCTTTGCATGTGTACTTTCATGACTATACCATGGTAAGCTGTTTGGCCATGCTTCACAGTTCCATAGAGAGGGTTTTCAGTATATTCAAGTGGTAATCATGTTTAGTTTGTGTAAAGCAACCAGGACAGGGAAAATTCTGAATCTGAAATGGCGTAGTTACAGGGGAGCAGGGATGGCGCAGTGGTGAGACCACTCGCCTTCCACCAGTGTGGCCCGGGTTCGATTCCCGGAGTCGACGTCATATGTGGGTTGAGTTTGTTGTTGGTTCTCTTCTCTGCTCCGAGAGGTTTTTCTCCGGGTTCTCCGGTTTTCCCCTCTCCACAAAAACCAACATTTCCAAATTCCAATTCGTCTGCTTGTAAAGCGCATTTGATCATATACACATGGAAAATGCGCTGTATAAGCTCTAAATTATTATTAAATTATTATTAAAAGAGTCTGATAGTTGATGATCGGGAAGATGCAAAATGTAACTTTTCTGTTTAATCTTTGAAATACATTGTAGGCATCAAATTTTTGTGCTATAAACAGTACATATTTAGTATATTCACTTCCTTACAGCTGTACCTTTTCTACTCTTTGTGCAAACAGGTTGCAAATGGTTAATTTGCTCATGTGAAATAATTTTATGGTAAAGGTTGGATTACTGTATCTGTGATTTAGAAGTCTACCTTCTTTCCCCTTGGGGACTGCCACTAGCTGAATACTTTCAATGACAATTTAACCATTGCACTTAAGCAATCTCATGGCACAAAATGCCTCAAAACTAGCATATGATAAAACTCCATCTTTAGTACTGCCTTTGTCTCTTAGTCAACACATGTGATTAGAATGAATATGTGACTGATCATTGCAGTAGTGAAAATAAATCTTGAAAAAAATTCAGGCTTGTGCTGAATTTTTATTTTCATGCTTTATTTTCAGTACTGCTTAAGTAGTGTTCATAGCTGTGATGATCATTCACATACCCAGTATTCACTCTTTAATCCGCAGTTTAAATATATTATTTTCATATATTCATAGTCACATGTGATTAGTTTTAACGTCATTTGTCATTAATATGTCTTGTGTCTTAATCATGTCGTCTGAAGTTTTGTCAGCTATTAAAGAAATAAAAGCAATTTCTCTTTCTTCTCAGCACCTGCTTTCTAATGGGTCCCGTGAAACAGTTGAAAAATATGTTCAAAGAGAAGCGACTGATTGCAACCATAGTTATGTTGGTAAGACACCTCCTTTGTTTGATTTTTTTCTTTGTTTGTCTCATGCCCTTAGTTAATGTTTTGGGTATTTAAAGAGAATAAAAAGCAACAACAAACAGGCCTGACCAGGTCACCTTAACAGGCACATCCCCTACACCCGTTACAACCTCTATTACATGCAGACTTCCATCATCAGAAATCAAGGGGGAGCAGGGATGGTGCAGTGATGAGAGTGCTTGCTCCCAACAATGTGGGAACGATTTAACAGAGAAAACATGGTCGGCAATAAACTTGAAAACTTTTGCTAAACAAATTAGGTTAATAATCAATTTTAGCTTATACACTGTACCTCATATCATTAAAATCTTTTTCCTGCAATATTTTGTTCTTTGATAATTTTTTTTTCTGAAAATGAGCTCTGATTTTCTTTTTCTTCACCGTGTTTCATCCGCAAAGCTCACTTCTGGCATTTCTGCACAAGCGCTAACTAAAATAGTTAACTATTTTTACCTCATTAGCTATGCTGAATGACCATGGCCTGGCGGTCATTGTCACCACTTGTTATGCAGATGTTCCGGGCTCAACTCCTGCTATGGGCTCCTACTTTTTTTGCGTTTCTCTTTTTCTTCTTCGTTTTTAAGTATTTTTTACAAGTGTTATAATTATTGTTAATATCAATGGTTGAGCCGTAAAGCAATTTTAAAGGGATATATGTTGATAGGCATCTATGGATATACACTGCAAAGAAACAGACATGAACACAAGCACAATGCATCCGATGTAAGAAGGACAAACCTCTCTCTTGTCTTTTGTTTAACGTTAAATTACAATAGGTACTTTTGCAGGCCTGAGATTAGGCTAATTGTAACCTCTTGTTTTCTTTCATTTACATTTTATTTTTTACATGGGAAATTAGCCATTTCAATGAATGCGCTAGAACACTAAGTTCAGTACCCCATGTTTAAATAGTGTTGTTGTTGTTGTTGACTTGTTGCTGTGTTAGTGGTCAGATCAGATTTTATGATAATCACTAACAGTTTTTAAATTTACAATTCCATTTCCCCTGTAATCCACATTTCAATTTCCATTTTCCCATTAATTTAGGTAAGTCTGATTCTTACTCTGTGTGCTGCATTATGGGTAGGTATTTACAGCACTCTTTCCTTTGCCTCTAATCTACTTGTATTTGTTAAAGAGCCAGAAAGAAAAACACCCACATAGAATTAGCTTCAGTTTCAGTTTATTAACTTAAAGCTTGTCATAGATATATCAATAATTGACATAATACTGACAATGAACATTATTGTAAGAGATTGTAAGAACTACTGGTAGTAGTGAAGAATGTTAAAGGTGATTTCCAGTCCGTACTGCGCAGTCTCAAGAGTTTGTTTACGTTTTTTGTTTTGATTCATGTAAGACGTCACAAAATGTAATGTTTTGCAATCACTTACATGAAGTAAATTCAAAGTTCATGTCAACCGCCATTGTTGATGCAAAGCTTTTATGCTTCGTTCTCACTGATATCACCAGAGAAAACAGCTTCGTAGCTGTAAAAATGAAAGAAACAGTTGGGAAAAGAATTTAAAATGCCTCAACTATAAGGTAAGTGGTTCGTAACGAATAACATCGATTCGCATTCCAACGAGTGAGACTCACAAACATTGGGATGCTGAGACTGCGCAGTACGGACTGGAAATCACCTTTAAACCTTTCACTTTTCCCTTAAAATTAATGATATAAATTTTGTTAAATCAGTTACAGATGATGCTTTTTACATTCATTTGATTTTAGGTTAGATTCAGTTTAGAAGACAACTGTTTCTTAGAAGGTAACTTTTTAAATCTCCATTTTCTCTCTTTCAGTGGGGAAACAAAGGACTTGCATTGGTTTTCTGTATTCTGCAGTACTTAGCCATGACATGGTATGTACATTGTTTCATGGAAATCTGGAAAAGTTGAAGAATGTATTTTGGCGATGGCGCAATGTTCTCACTCGTTTTGTTCCTTGCAGGTACTGTCTTTCCTATATTCCATTTGCAAGGTATGAAATCCATTGCCTTATTTCAGCTTACCTGGTATATGCTTTCTCTAGTTAAAGTATCTGCCTTCCTGTCCTAAGTCTGCCTTGACCGACATTGAGACCAGTTTTACCCAAAGTGGTATTCAATGGACCTTATTCCAATATGGTGGCCAATTAATTTTTTTGTTTTTGTTTTTGTTGCTAAACATGTGTTTTGTTTTCAGGGATGCAGTGAAAAAGTGCGTTGGAAGCTGCCTGGCTTAAATTAACCTTGTTTCTATCAAGGTGGTCTAACCCTCAAAATATTTACAATGCCAGTAATGTTCTGCTTAAATTTACATTTTTCACATGATTCTTTTTAATTTCCAGTGATGTGTTTGGAGACTAAGGAAAAGTTATTAATAAATTAGTCAGCTCCGTTATTCAAGAAATTGCCACCATATAGATCGTTTTCAGTCACGCAAGTAAAAAATAAAATTATCAACCATTCAATAGATAAAATCAAGAAATTGTGATATTATAGAAGTGTAATAAATAAACAACTTGCCAAAGTCTCAGGGCCGTGCGATATCCTGTACTCGAGTTATTCGGCAAAATGTACCACTCAAAGTTATAGTGTTTTGTATGGAAATGCCATCTTGGTGTACCTCTGAGGAACACCAAGATGGCGGCCGGAAACGAGTTTAAACATATGTTTCTTACTTTAGATATCTCAAGGCCTTGTTTTCTCTATTGAGCTTTCAAACATTCACATATACGCTTTTCTTACCATGTTAGCTTTTCAAACCTCAAAAACACACAGTGAATCGATGTTTTCATGTAAGTGATATGCTTGTGAGCAGACATCTTTATGTCACGCACTGTGAAAAACTCTAAAATTCAAACTGCTTTTTTTTTTCAAAACAAAGCAAGCTACTGAGCTGAAAACATGCAAGCAGATACATTTCTAAAGTGTGTTTTACGTGATGAAGATAAAAATGCAAAAGTCTGTTTACTTTTGAATATTAGTTTTTCATGACGTCACATGAAAACCATCTGTACGTTTATCGTTGACACACTGACACAGTCGGAAATTTCTTAGATGCTGTAAAGAGAAATATATAAACCATAACCTCTCTTGATTTTTGTGCTCAGTAATGCAGAGTAATTTTCTATAGCCTTTCTGTATGAGAATTTCACCCTTAACTTAATTTAGTAGTGAGAATCAGTATATATTGTATGAGCAAGACACTGCCCAGTTTCAACTGTGTCTAAAAGAGGTTCATGCTAAAAAGTCAAAAATAGGACCATAAAGAGAGGTATAAAATCAGCAAGAAAGAACGTTTTCATCCAAAGTTATGTCATATCTTTGTTTTTCTAACCCAAACGAAAAGTACTGTTCCATCGCTCATCTCATAGCGTGAAGAAAAAGACGTTCTGTTTTCAAAAGGGCTGATATCACTTGTTGAGTGTGAATTACCAAGTTTTGTTAGCTTTTGTACGATATTGTGTCCTGAACTGTCGAACGAAATGATCATGTTTCAAAATCTCATGAAGTTGAACTACCTCATTGCCATATACGATTTGATTTGTTTTTGTTTTTTTCGCAATATCGAGTTGTCCCTTTAAGCACAACGTCTTGAGTGAGCTGTGTTAATGTAGGCAACAATGGTTTCTCTTCTAAATTTAAATGTATATCTATATCTGAACTTCTGATCTGTTATGGGCACGCCCATCAGCAGACGCGTGAGTAATGCGTTTGATGTGAATAGTGCTGAAAAATAGGTTCAAAGGTGTTTTATTTACGTGCGAAAAAATGAACCACACTATAACGCGTAGTTACTCAAGGTTACGCGCAAGACAAACACCTCTTGCAGTTCAGGTACACCAGAATTATACGTACAGAATATTCTTTCACGTGCAGAATTCTCGACCGTTATGACGAAAGAGCTTCCCCCAATGGGGATCTTCTTTAGCCGCGATTTGGCTGTATTTTACGATGTATTAACAGTTGTTTTTGCCGATTTGCATACCTCGAGGAATTCTTGTGTTGTAACTTTAAAAACTGTCAAAACAAGTTGTAAGAGATGTTAATAAAATGAAATTTAACGATGTTGCTTGTTTTTTGAAACCGATTTCAAACAGGTGTCCTGTCGCTAATATCGACAAGCGTATTGTCCTCACCGTATGTATTGCATATATTTCTTATGGTGCTAGTAAAGAGAACTGAAAAAAGAAATCAAAACATATTTTGTTTTGCAACCACTTCCTTTTTTTCTCATTATCTTCCCAGTTGGTCAGTTATTGCAAGTTATTGCTATTGTAAAGGAGATTTTGACTCTGGCCACTTGTGGATTAGAGTATCATATCGTGACTTCATCCACGGAAGAGAGGCTTAACCGCGGAGATCAACTACCTGCCCCTTACAAAGTACTTCCTGACGACATCAATAGCAGACAACTAACAGGCAAAACGGACAAATTTTACTAACAGACTAACAGACATTTAACCAGACAAGTCGGATCCCCACGCACCAATCACTACTCGGTACAACTGCGTCGTGACTGTGCAGACCCATCAGCAGGTCAATGAACCCCATATTACCCATTTACAATGCACAACTCGCTTAAGGCGGGGGTATACCTGAACAACATTTACAGGTCGCTTAACATGGATTTAATGTTAATAACTCATTCGCGTTTCAAGCAATCGCAAAACCCTCTGCTCATTTCACAAAGCTATGTTGTGGCATATTTTGTGAATTTCTTTGGTGATTTTTGGGTATATTTGGGAAGAGATAATTTTTCTCAAAGGATTAGTTAAATTGACAGAGATAGGAAATATTGAAGATTTAATGAAGGTTTAAAATTGGAATTTGAAGTTAGGAATTAGTAGACGGACACTCGCCTGGAGATACGAAGTTTCTCTTCTCGTGTTGAAAAGAAATTTCTTATCTCTGCGCGGCCATGTAATATCCTCTGTTTAATAAGTCTAGCCCAGTCAAGACTGATCCACGATGTAAAGTTGACCAAGGTTTAAGCTACAAGGGAAAGAATAGTGCAGGTGAAGACTGATGGAAAAATCTTTATCGGTTGTAACTAAATCGCAATCAAAGTTTACAGTGAGGTTGATTTAGCTTATCACCACTGAGGCGTCAATAAAAGGCGAGAATCCCCCTTCTTGTGGCATGTTAACTTTTTGGATGCGTAAATTCCTGTGGTTTCCACAAGGTGGATTTCCACTGTCGCGTAAAGTTTATGTTCGAACGACACAAATTTAACTGGCTTTACGTGGGTGGATAAAAGAAGAAACCGCATACGAAAGGATAACGTAAAACGTTCTGTGTGATTTTGTTTCGTATGTAAAGCTAGTTCAATCTACGTCCGAGCGCACGTAGAATTTACACCACTGTGGAATTCCATCGTAACGACGTAATAATGACTGACGTAAACAGCGATAATAATAATAATAATAATGATGATAATAATAATAATAATAATAATAATAATACTTTATGTACATAACTCTATTTCTATCGCTATCCAATAGCGCTTTACAATCTGAAACGTGAATAGAATGAACCAACTAAGAAAAAAACCAAGGTGTAAAAATCAAAATAAAAACTAAGAAAAATAGAACCTAGTAACCTAATTAACTAATTTACTAACTAACCAATAATAAATTATCTAGTAAAAAGCTTTCCTAAAAAGATGTGTTTTAAGATTGCGCTTCAATTGCGACAAATTGTCGCTTGAACAGATTTCCAGCGGCAGTGCATTCCAAAGTTTAGGCGAGGCTACAGAAAATGATCTTGAACCATATCTTGTAAGTTTGTAACCAACGTCAACCAAACAATGGCCATTGATCAACGCAGTGGAGATACTATAAATACCAAAATGATATACTGATACGACCTACTGGAGACACATCTTAGATCTCTATTAACTTCTTGTCTATTCCCTGCTAAGATATTTTTTGCGGTTGTTACATTCAGGGAGAGTCATATCTGAACTCCCTTTTACTATTACGTCAATACATCCTTCGGTATCTATGGCAACTATTTGTCACAAGGCGGTAAATCAAAAGCACTAGTTTTTTAATAATAATAATGATAATAATAATAATAATAATAATAATAATAATAATAATAATAATAATAATAATAATAATAATACGGTACCAAAACTGAAAGCCGGGGTACGAATTCATAGTTGCGTAAAACAAACTGCTACCGACTGAAAATTTCGTTATTCCATTCAATTCTAAACCGCCCTTACAACGCCTTGAACGTCATTGACAGCTGCTTCTTAAAATCGACCAATAAGCAACAACTGAATTAAGAAGAAAATAATGTCTTTTTGCTGTTGTTCTCCTATAAATTTCTCTCCCTTCAAGTTCCGTTACACTGAAAAAGTCTGTCGCAAGCTATCATTTGGATACCGCAGTTATCATGGGAAGTGCTGCCAGCTGGGGAAATCGCGAGCAGACCCCGCCAGACACGGCAGAAACGTTGATTTCACGTGAAGAGTGGGAAAGGCAAGGCAGGGACATGCTGTCGAGACTCAGGATCATACCGCCCGTGCAGCGACGGAGAGCCGAGTCGGTCGGCTATCCCACGCAAAATGGCATCTACTGGGTGTATTGGAGACCGAAGGAAGCGAGACAGCAGGTTGCAGGCGGCAAAACTGGCAACCAAGGAGTCATAAGCTTTGAACAAAAAAAGTAATGAGTCGTGATCGGAAACTTTCCTTGTAGCTTAAGTGTTATTCTACGTGCGTCAACGATGTTTCTTCGAAGTGTAACTTTCACCTCGCTTTTGTCAGCCTGTCTCAGTGACGTTTTCAAATAGCTATGTTGTTATAGCTGGTCCTCTTCTTCCATTACTGTATTTGTTTTTTCTCAGTATTAATTCAAAATTCGTGAATTCTGTGATCATTGGTTACTTCGTAGCCGTTACTTGCATTTTCCGGCAGCGGATCCTTCGACAGTTATCAGAAAACGAGAGTTACCTCGGACAAGGATTAGAACGACGAGGATGACTGTGTTAATGTATGTTAATGACCATTTTTGTCTTTTGACGTCGATTTGTATCATAAAATATTCTATGAATTAAACAAACTTTATACTTGGCTCGTTCGTTTCTGTTCATTTCACCGATATCTCACTGAATTTAAGTTAAGCCTTAAGTTAAAACTCAGCGGAGGGGTCAGGTGCTGAGCACGAGCATGACCCGGGAATGGCCAAATAGAGCTTGAACGTACCTGGTTCCCTAAGGGTTTTTGGACTCAAAATCTGTTTTTTTGTTTTGGTTTTTACTCAGTTTTTTTTTTAGTAAGTAAGGAAATGCTTTTGATAACACTCTGCGCTAATCGCATCGGTTTTACATTTGCTGTCCTCTAGGTTCGATATATATAATCTCTTGAATTGAATTTGGAATTAAAATAATTAATGGCTGCATGTATTCAGTTACACTGAGTTTCAACGATTCATTTAGTTGGTCGTTTATGATCTCAAAAATTCCGCGATCTTAAACGTGATCAAAGTTTCAAACTTCTGGAGCAGCTAAAAATGCGTTTAAGGGTTAACGCATTGAAATATATAAAAAAAAAAATGAATAAAACGAACCATCTGAAGAAACAATTCAAAGGGTGTATTCTCTCTTTCAGGCTATCTAGTTATGTGGCGCCCCCAAAAGTATGGTTTTGTAGGCGTTTTATCTGATATGGATCGCGCTTAACTGATCACTTTGGCCTGCAGACTGAATACAGCTCAAGACTTAGAGACAGAACCCGGCTAAAAGCACTAAAAGCCGGTGTTAAGAAATCGTATGTTCCTCGTTCCTCCTTTGTAAGAAATACTGCTGGTATCATTTTTAGATGTCGTTTCACTCAATATGAACAAATTAATGATGAAAAAGAAAGAAATTAAGAAAGGATAAAACATGATATTAAATCGACTTAAATCCTGTTACTACTCTCTGAGTTAAGTCTTATTCACATCTGCACATCTGAAGGGCAACCGATTTTCTCGCTATCGCCACCCGTTCCACTGAAAACACGCGTTTGGAAATGTTTGAGAAGATTTTCCGCCTTGTTTTCCGAGGAGACGTATTTATTCTACATTATTCTACAGCAGGGCTAAAAGTGAATATGCTTTAAAAGTACTTGTACGTACGTTTCGTTATAATGGGTTCATTCGTTCATCTTTCTTCGTCAAATCCGCCCTTAAGTGTCCTCTCGACACGCTTTTCCTATCTGGCCCATCATCTCCTACACAAGTGTTCGGAGAGAACAGTCACATTTATATAATGCAACTGCTTAAAGATAAGGCCTGTCGTCACAAAAAAATTGGAACATTGGGTATCAGTTGCGGAACCGAATTAACAAAGTTTACTCCCTAAGATTACTTGAGAACGGAAATTATAGTTAATAAATTGTCTAGATTCAAGTGAGGCCTGTTGCTACTGTCTTGTTAAAAATAAAAAATCCAAACTTTCGACGATCCACGGCATCATCAGGGATGATAAAAGTATCCGGCAGAGACCTTATATAAGAAATGATAGGATAAAATATGTGAAAAATGTAAGAATGGGTAAGAAGTGCGTGGAAATGCGTGTGATAAACTACTAATACAAAATATGAATATAAGAGCATGGATCAAACGATCTAATGAGAGAGTGTTTGGTACAAAAGTATTAAAATAGAGCACAAGACAGTAGCTACAGGCCTCACTTGAATCTAGACAATTTATTGACAATGTTACTGAAGGACAGCATCAAGACATAGCCATTTCGTGAGTTCCGTGGGGACCTGAGAATGATAAAATTGATAAATGATAAATTGACAACCTTACATGAAAGACCAAGAAATCGTAAAAATTTTTAAGAGTTTATATATTTTTGGGGAACGCAGCCTCACAATTAGAGACGTTCGTATGGATTTTGAACTATGTTTTAAAGTCCATAAGTTGGTCTCTGTTTAACCTTAAAGCATCAAACTTGGTCAAATGGCTCATCTCAAAGTTATTTTTAATGCAATGAGGTCAATTTATCGATTGGTTAAAATTTGAAACTCGCCCCAGTTTCCTGCGCAACTCCGAAATGGCTAATTTGTTGTGCTTGTTGGTCTACCTGTGGTAGCGTCCACGCGTGATGGGATGCGTGTGGAAAAAAACGGTGGGAACGAAGTTGTTATTAAGGTTGTTGATATTCTATTTGACCAAGAGCCTATTATGCCTCTTGATTTGACTTAAGGTGGCTCAAAATGGTTTCGCTATATTTAAACACCAACTCTTTGATGGATCGATATTCCCACAATTTTTTGTTTGTTTCCTTTAACATGGTATCGAAAAATTTCCCAATTATTTCTCAACAAGTTGTGGTCACTGTTTGACATATAAGGTTACCATAGCAATAGTACAGCCTCTTACAAACACCCTTAATTTTGGCTTTATGTGCCTGTCACTCAAAAACGAGTCGGATAATCCCCATTTCTTGTCATTGCAATCAGCATATAAAGATTCATGTTTCTTCAAAAATCTAGACATAGGGTTCAGAGCCACCTTCAGGTGGCTCGCATAGATGGCTCGCATGGCTCGCATGCCGCTCGCTGGCTCGCACTTTGTCAAGACCCGGTTATTTTCACCGGTTCGCCAGAATTGGTACAAAGATGTGGAATGGTATCTCCTAAGAACTTCGTGAGCTATCAAGCTGAATGACGTACTTCTACAGATTCTTGAAAACAAGAGATAAATGTTGGTATGCGCTATGCTGAACTTTCTAAGTGGGTCTTGTTCTCTAATAGTACTCTTCCCTCCATTTCTTTTATCTCACCTCTGCGGTCCACCCAGTTTATTTGTTGTACCACTATTTGTTAATTTTATTTACTGAATTACCTATAATGGACTTAATTAATAAACAATATAGTTATTGTTGTTGTTGTGTAATTTTGCCATTCGTTATGATCATTATTACGTTAATTCACTGAACCATACCAGTCTCGCATAATAAGTTTCTTTTTCTAGTTACCTTGAGAATTAATAGGCTCACCGAGACACCCACGGCTGCAGACTGAGCCTACCTTGAGAATGGCGTCACGATGGTCGACACCGAAACTTCGGTTTTTCTCGCTAGTTTTTACTCTTTTATGTATGTTTTTACATGGAGCTGATTTCTTTAAAAAGGGTGATTTAAAATTGAGCCAGTGAACTGGCTGCCGGAATTTTTTTCCTCGCTGCAAGCCAATCATCAACCTGTTGAGACGAACCGGTTATGTCCCCCAAAAATGGCCAGTTGGGCTAAGGTGGACCCCAGAAAGTCTCATACCCAGGATACAATCATAAAACGTCCAATAAAAAAATAAAAACTGCTCCAAATATGTGTGCCATCTTTGCCTGCAACCCAAGATGACCCAGTATTGCGTGACATTGCTCCACCCCGGTGACTACTGTCATAATGATGCTTTGTAGGCGCGAAAATCGCGGCAGATACCGAAATAACCACGTTGTTGATCATTCTCAAAATAATAGTCTTAAGATCAAAACAAGTGCGTGTGTTTGTATGATGAGCCGTAAAAGGCGTCATTCAAGCAGCGATGAGGAAGAAAACTGCGATACCTCGAGTTTTGAACGAGAGGATCTCGAGGTTAGTACAATATAGCATTTGTTTTCCTTTGTATAAAGCATCTTTTAAACGACACTACGATCCCTCGGTTTCCATTCTTCTAGTCTAAACGTCTGTTTATTTCTCAGATTGTGCTTACAATAGTCCGTTTCCAGCCTTGCTGTGTGATGTAATACTTTGCGATTTGCTTTATTGTACAAATAAGCAAGAATAATGTGCTTGTGGAAAGGCTGTGCAAAGCTCGGAGTTCAAGGCTTTTAATTCAGTGTGTTTCATGTGATGCATGTGTAATGCATGTTTAAGCTTATTATTTTTTTTTTAACGATTTATTAGTAGTACTTCCACAAGGTGGCTCTTCGCCTACTAATTACAAATCTCAAATCAAATCAAGCGTTGCTTTTTGAGGAGAGGGGAAAACGGGAGTACCCGGAGAAAAACCTCTCGGAGCAGAGTAGAGAACCAACATATGACACCGTGTCCGTGAATTGAACCCGGGACACATTGGTGGAAGGCGAGTGTTCTCACCACTGCGCCAACTTATGATTGCCCTAGTAGTGTAATTTATTTCATGTAATTTGGCTTGCTAGTTCATTAACTCTCTACAGTCGAACCTTGCCCGGACTCCGGTTAATCGAAAATATGAATTTTTTATCAGATGCGATAAAGTATATATAGTGTATCGTAAAAGTGACGGCATGTCTACTTCACGGAACCAACGGAACCAGCGGAACGTACGGAACCGCTTCTAAGAAAATACCTAAAATATGATTTCAAACTTCCCCAGGGTGTAGATTTCTTCGCAAAAACAGAGTGGAACCCTGCTCTATGGACACCCGCTTTTAATGGACAGTAGTTTTCTTTTTCATGACAAGTAAAAGGGCAACATATAATTTGTAATGGTTATAGCTAGGCTAGGACTGAGTGGAATACAGAGTGATTTCAAGTTGGCCGAGTGCGTAGCGTGAGGCTGATTTGTAATTACAAGCTTTATTACCCCTGAATTGTAGGACACTTAATCCGATGACCAATTAATTGTGTCTAACAAAATGCGAGAAACTCTAGAGGTCAACCTTCTAAATTGTAAAACTATAGTACAAAATAACCAACGGTTCAAATGCAAATTATCCGACACCGGAAATGGTTGCTATGTTACAAAGAGTGAAGATTGACAACTGACAAGACATGGCAGCTGTAGTATCCATACCTACGCACGCACGCAGTGCGGACCTACATTGTATCACGTGACCCAAATAAATCTGTTCTTCCAATATGGCGTGTGTGTCTTGTTGAGTTTGTACATTGGCGACGAGGATTCGCGGATTATTGAGAAGAAAACCGAAAACTTGAAAGAGAAAATCGGCCAAATCCAAGAGACCGAACCCAAGTACTAAGAGACCGAAAATTTAAAAGAAGACAATAAGAAGAAAGCAAGAAAACAGAAGAAAACTTCGCGACCACGCGCCGATCAGAAATATGCCACCGCCGGACGAGGCAAACCAAGGTGGAGGTGAAGGAAACGCGAACAATCCGACACAAATAAGAGTATTCAATGTGGGAAAATCACTTAAAATTGAACCATTCAAGATCCCAGAGAACCCATTGGAGATTGGGAGAGCGTGGCAAGAATGGCTGGAAGATTTCGAAGATGAAACGTCGTACTTTGAAATCGTTGAGATAACCGACCGCGTGAGCGCCCTGAAAATCTACGGCGGCAAGGAGATCAAGAAACTCGCTCGCAACCTGCCTGACACCGCACCGGTGGTTGGGGACGATGAATACAAGCGACTCAAAAGAAAATTGGATAATTATTTCCTGCCGAAGAAAAACAAACACCACGGGAGATACACATTCAGCAAACAAAGACCAGCTGAAGGGGAGAGTGTCGTCACATACGCGGCGCGGTTACGCGAAAAATCAAAGGATTGCGAATTTGGCGAACAAACCGATGACAGAATCCTGGAACACTTGATACAAACCGTCAAAGACAACGACCTTGTGAAGAGAAGTATTCAGAAGAAATGGAATCTCGACCGATTTCTAGAAGAAGCTAGCCAGCGCCAAGATATCAACCAGCAAGTCAAGGATATGAAAGAAGATTTCAAGATATCGAAAGTTGAGCGCCGACCAAGAGATTTTCAGAAGAATGGAAAGTGGGACGGGAAAAGAAAACCGAAGAAACCGCCACCACTCCCCAGGAAGCCACGAGACAAGAAAGAAGAGAGAGGCAAAGGCTGTGGCTACTGTGGGAAGACAGGAGCACACCCTCCAGGTCGAAACTGCCCAGCATACGGGAAACAGTGTTTAAAATGTGGCAAGTACAATCATTTTGCATCGTGTTGCAGAGTCAGTACCCAAATTCAAGAAGAATCTAAAGAAACTAGAAGAGGGCGAATCAAGAAAACAACAGAGGCTGAAGAATCAAGCAGTGAATCGGATGACGATTACATCTACCTTCAGGAGACAGCACAACACCTACACCGAGTGAAGAAGATAAGGTCAGGTCCAAATCAAGACACTGTGCTAATCCGTATTGGAGACATTGACGCCTTTGTTGAACCTGACAGCGGGGCAAGTGCAAATGTAATGGATGAATACCAATTCAATGCCCTCAAACACAGATCAAAGGAGATTAAGGAACTAGAACCAAGCAGGGACACACTCAAGACACTACAATCAGACCTGAGAGTTAAAGGCGAGTTTACAGCAACACTGCGGAACCAGAATCGAGGCGCACAGAGCAAGTTTCTTGTCATCGAAGGGAAGATGGACTCTCCGCCACTTCTTAGCAAGGGAACATTGTTAGAGCTCGGCATGCTCAAAATCGACCCAGAAGGGAAACTCAAAGAAGCAAATGAACTGAGAGTCAAAACTGCAAAGACATCAGATGACAGCATTGAAGCGCTAGTGAGTGAATACAGCGACGTATTTCAGGGGATCGGTTGTTTCCGTGAGAAGAGCACAGGCAAGAAGATTGAAGTCAAGCTAGAAATGGAACCAGACGCAGTACCTGTAGCTCAGAAACCACGCCCTGTACCATACCACCTCCAGAAACCACTTAGAGATTGGCTCGACCAAGGAGTGAAGGAGGAGATATTTGAGAAAGTTCCAGACGGAGAAGCAATCACATGGTGTTCACCACTCGTGGTCCAACCCAAACCAAAGTTCACAGATGTAAAGAATGAAGAATTAGCATCCCACATGATCAGAGCAAGCATCGACATGAGGATTCCAAACCAGTCCATGAAGCGAAGCCGATGTGTTCAGTCACCAAGAGTAGAAGACTTCATCTACCGCCTACACGACTGCAAAATCTTCACAAAACTAGACCTCAGGCAAGGTTACCACCAGCTTGCTTTAGACCCTTCCACAAGACAAGTAGCAACATTCAGTACGCCTTGGGGAAACTACAGACCCCAACGACTGGTGTTCGGAGCGAAATCATCGCAAGACGTCTTCGATGAGGCCATGTTCAGAATCTTCGGAGACATCCCGCATTGCTTAAACCAAAGAGATGACATTCTCCTGGGTGGAAGAGACCAGACAGAACACAATGAAGTACTGGAGACCGTCCTCAAGCGAGCAAGAGACCGTGGAATCACGTTTAACAGAGAAAAGTGCCAATTCGGAAAGGAAGAGATTGAGTTCTTTGGACATGTCTTCACCAAAGATGGACTGAGGCCATCACCTGACAAAGTGAGAGCAATCAAAGAGAGTGGAGTACCTGAAAGCAAAGAGGCAGTGCGAAGCTTCCTTGGAATGGCAGGTTACCTGGACAACTTCATCAAGAACTATGCAGCCATAGCAGCACCACTCTACCAGCTAACCAGGAAAGAAACCAAGTTCCACTGGGGCAAACAAGAGGAGGGAGCATTCAGGAAGATACAAGAAGAGATCTCAAGTGACAAGACCATGGCATTCTTTGACCCAAGCAAACCCATAATCCTCCGTACAGAGGCAAGCTTCAATGAAGGCCTATCAGCAGCCCTGCTCCAAAAGACAGACAGAGGCATACAACCGGTGCACTTCATCAGCCGAACAATGACAGAAACCGAGAAGAGGTACAGTCAAACTGAGAAAGATGCCTTGGCAATCAAATGGGCCAAGGAGAGACTGAGAATTTACCTGCTCGGAGCACCAAGATTCAGAATCGTGACCGCCCACAAGCCACTGGTACCTTTGTTCAACAAAGTAAAGGCCAAAGTACCACCAAGAATAGAGAAGTGGATCATGGAAATGCAAGACGTAGACTATGAATTAGTGTACGAGCCAGGAAAGGACGAAGCAGACCCTTTAGACTTCCTCTCCAGACACCCTCTGCCCGAGACAGGAGATGACAGAACCGAGAAGATAATCAGATGGAACATGAATGCAGAGCACGCCGTGGTGATTACACGAATCAGAGAGGAAACTCAGAAAGATGAGGTCATGCAGCGATTAGCAAAGAGAATCACTAAAGGCGACTGGGAGAAGCACAAAAGAGACAAGGACCTGGAACCCTTTCAGCACGTCAGACAAGAGCTATCCATTGCAGGTGGACTCATCTTCAGAGAAAACCGAATTGTCCTACCACAAGCGCTTCAGAAGAAAGTGGTAAAGATCGGTCACAGCCTGGGACACCTTGGGAAGACCAAGACAAAACAGATGCTGAGGGACAAGTATTGGTTCCCACTGATGAACCAACTGATCGACACAGCCATCGATCAGTGTTATGAGTGTCAAGTGGCTACCAAAGGCAACCGAGAGGAGCCTATCAAGGTGACCAGCATACCAAACCGTCCGTGGGACGTGGTATCGATCGACCACAGTGGACCGTATCCAGACGGGCACTACAACCTCGTCCTTATCGACAAAAGAACCAGATATCCAGTGGTAGAGACAGTATAGTCAACAGACTTCCAGACCAACAAGGAGAGATTAAAGCACATCTTCGCCACCTACGGAACACCGAGGAGGATTGAAAGTGACAACGGGCCACCATTCAATTCTAAAGAGTTCAATGAGTTTGCTGAACAAGAAGGCTTTCAGCATCACAGAGTGACACCCCTCCACCCCCGAGCGAATGGAGAAGTAGAGAGATTCATGCAAACCCTGAACAAGACCGAACAAATTGCAAGTCTACAAGGCAAAAACCGTCTTGAGAGAAGAAACGCGGTTCAAGACATGCTTACCGCCTACAGATCAACACCACATCCAGCTACAGGAGTTGCACCTTATGAAGCCCTTAAAGGAACATCGGCGAGAACGAAGCTGGATTACATTGAACCTGAACCGCAGAGAAACGAGGAAGATGACGTCATAGACCGCAGAGACGCAGAGTACAAGCAGAAAATGAAGCACCAGAGAGAAGGTAGAAAGACCAGAGAGAATAATCTGCTACTAGGAGATTATGTACTTGTCAAGCAACCCAAGAAGAACAAGTGGAGTACACCCTTTGAACCTGTCTTCTATGTAGTGTGCAGCATTCGTGGTTCACAAATAACAGCCAGACGCGTGACAGACGGACGAACAGTTTGTCGAGATGCCAGCCAGTTCAAGCTAGCAAATGCAGTAATCAACACCACTGATGAACCAGAGAGGAGTGAGGAAGCAAAAGCACCACAGACAGTTCCAGACCCTAAGATCCTGGAAAAAGTGACTCTGCCCAATATACCACCTGACCCACCAGACGCAACAGCAATTTCAGAGAAGCCACAGGAGTCACCCAGTGCAGAGATAATACCAGAACAAGAAACTGGACCAGACCAAGGAACAGAGCAGGATCAGCAAGAGAACAAGCCAGCAATGACAAGACCCAGACGGGAAAGGCGACAACCATCACACTTGAAGGACTATGTATTAACATGACTTGGACACTATTAGCTGTTATTTAGTTTTGTTTACCGGATTGACTTTGATAGAACTGTGCCAGAACTTTGCTAGTTACAGGCTTTGTTTAAGTTGGGGAGGGATGTAGTATCCATACCTACGCACGCACGCAGTGCGGACCTACATTGTATCACGTGACCCAAATAAATCTGTTCTTCCAATATGGCGTGTGTGTCTTGTTGAGTTTGTACAGCAGCTACAGCTCAACATACCCAAATAAGGTAACTGTCTGATTAGGCCTGTCCGATTACAAGTGTTTATAATAGGACAGCTCAAATCAGACAGTCTGGACCTCAAGCAGCCAAATTAAGCCACAAAGGCTGTTAAGAACCAATCATATCCAAGCATTTTGTTATTGACACAATTAACCACAGAAAACATTACCTGTGGTTTTGACAGTTTTGTGACTGAAATGCAAATATAGGTATTTTAGCCATTTCTCTGACTTAGAATAGTGGTCACACTGCACATTAAGGCGGCACTGAATCGCAATGCAGGCTACACTTCTTGCAGAAAAAGACTCATTTTCTAAAAATACATTTGGACTATAGACTATGTGTAAGTTAGGTAATCAAAAAGTTTTTATTATGTTTTTATTTATTTTTATCATTATATTACCCATTGCCCACGGGGTATTCTTACTGCGGTATTCTGACCATTTTTGTATGAAACAAAACATTAGTAAAGGAGATGAGGTACAAATGAACTTCATGCAAAAACTTTGGTCTAAAGCGTTCATTCTTTGGAAGGAAAACAAACCTGTTTCAAACGCACTTTTCAATGCCTACATCAAAAATAGTTATAATGATAGTTTCTGGGCATCTTCACCATTCCTGAAAAATACCAGAGGTAACACTAGTCTGCATAATCAAGGTCCGGATTATTGAGTTTCGACTGTAGTTAGTTTAGGAAACCAATACCCCCTTTTCTTTATTCAATTTCAATGCACAAAATTTGTCCATGTCTTTGTAAGGGCAGAATATTTAAATGTTACTTTGAGGATTACCTCCACAGCAATGCCTCAGACAGCTAGCCAAATTACTACAGGAACTACTTTTTATGTCGTAATCTTTCATTGCCAAAGTAACACTTTCAACCTGAAAAGAAGTAAATTAAAAAATAAGCAATATTAAATATGTGTTATTAAATAACCACATATTAAAATAATAATCATATAAAAATAGAGGAGTGAAATTATAAACAGGTATTTGAAATAAATAGTATGCCATAAACTTTTATGGAAGCCAAAGAAAATATGTTTTTGTCATTGTTGCCATAAGCGAATGTCTGATTGAACAACCAGTTAAAGACCATGACAAAAAAATTAATCAACTAGTTTGCAATTTTGCATTTGGAGGGAGTGGGGGGCCAAGTGAATCAATTTTTTTTTTTGGGGGGGGGGGGGGTCAAGAGGTTTCAGGGGTCAGGGGTCAGGTTGGCATCTCTGTAATTACATCACTGAACTTTCCAGAAAATGAATCTGCAGAGATGACATTACATTTAACAGTCACCCTTGGTGCAGTGTGTTGTTCTCCTCATGAAACTTTCTGGCTGTTACATGAGGTTGGTTAGGTCTACTGCATATCTATTTTTTAAGCAACCGTAGTTTTGTCACTTGCTATGTAAATATGTCTTTAAGTGTTTAGAGTAAAAAAGCACTGTTGTTGTTGTTGTTGTTGTGTGATCCACTAAATAGTGGTGAAGATCGATAGTGGTTCAGGACATTAGATGGAGAAAGGTAGAAAAAGGTGTGCCACTTGGTTTGTTCAAAAATTATTGCATTCCATCAATGCTCTTTAAAAGTAGACATGCCTTACTCCTCTTTTGATATTGTGCCATTTTTTTTTGGTTTTCCTTTCCATCAGGAAATCTCTGTGTCGGGAAAAATTGAGCTTATTACACTGGTAAATTTCTTGTGTCACAGCCACCTTCAAATTCCATTAGGACCAAATGTGAACTTTATTATTGGCAGAAATGGAAGTAAGTTTTAAGAAAAAAAACCATTGCTTATTAATGTTTCATATTCTTCGTTTCTGTTTGGCATCTAAGTCATGTAGAGAGTTCTGAACTTCCTGCTCTTTGTGCCTTTCAATTCAGTTCTCTGCCCTCTCCTTGGTGTTTTCTGACCCTTTATGGCTTTTTTTGAATTTACATCTTGCAATATTTTCCCTATTATTTCATGTTTTTGCCCTCCGTTAAGTTAAGTTCTTCCCATAGACTTTCTCTCACCCTGCTGTCCTTTTCCTTCTGTAACTAACATTGCCATTAATTCTCTTGTGCTTACTAGGTGGTAAGAGTGCAATTATGACAGGTCTTGTCGTGGCCTTGGGGGGAAGAGCTACTCAAACCAGTCGGGGTTTGAGTCTGAAAAACTTTGTGAAGAAAGGATGCAGGTACAGTACAGGCAAAAACGTATGACAAAGATGTACCTTAAAGTTCACCTAACACCAAAATATTTTTTTTGCTAAAATAAATCTTTGCACTTGTCACAACAACATTTCGCCTTTATTTCCAATTTTGGACATTTTCATGGGCTTCAAAAAGTACAAAAAACGAAGCATCATTTATTTGATACACGACTGAGTATGTCAGGAGGGGCTTGGGTAAACTCTCGATTTGACGTCACAAACTGCTTTGCATGCATGTTTGCAATGTAAATCAGTGACAGATTTTGCTTCTTTTACAGCCTATGAAAAGTCAAGATAACTGGCCAAGATTTGGTAAAAAAATGCGTTTGAAACAGGTGCAAAAGATTTATTTTAGGCAAAAACAATTTGGGTGTTAGGTGCACTTTAAAGGAAACTGCAATAACATTAACTGACCTACTGACCTACAGATCAAAAGTTGGATGCCCAACAAAAGACACAATTTATGCTTTGAAGTATACTATGATTAGTTTAAATTAAAACAATTTCTTAGATAAATCATTGTGTTCTGATTGCTGACATGCATTGTGATGTTATCTTTCCTTAAAATAATGTTGCATTTTTACAGCTATGGGCAAGTCTCTGTGCA
>JAEMWC010000645.1:502500-517521 GCA_016490735.1 Pachyseris speciosa
TGTGTGAGATATCCAGGCAGTCAGTCCGGCAGCCAGGAACCCAGCCAGCCAGGTGGGTCAGTTCAGTCAGTTGGTTGGTTGGTTGGTTTAACTCGGTTCAAATACCTCGTAACTTCTCAGATTGTTTATCCATGGAAGTTTTCCAGTTTTAATGTTGTTCAGTCCTCTTATTTTACTTTAACATCTTTCTCCAGGTAGATAACCCAGTCTCCCTGTTAAATCAAGACACAAGTAGACACTTGCTTAACAGCAATGATGGATATGACCTCTATAAGGTAAAAGTAATCAAATAATCTTGCAATGGGACAGTCAATGCTAATCAGTAATGTACTGTTTTCAAAGAAGTTGCGCCTGAATGCAGACATTCAATTTTCTATCAAGCGAGCCAGCAATTAGTCATCAGTCAGTCAGTCAGCTATACATACATACATACATACATACATACATATCCTTTATTTCTGTATCTAGTCATTCTAGCGACAAGGCACTAATTGGGGACACTAACACGTATGTTACAAATTTGATAGAAAATATTAATTAAAATAATAAAATGTTGATTACCATAATTATTAATTAATACTGATTAAAATATTGAGTAAAATATTAATTAATTAATAATAATTACTAATTTGAGTATAATCCCTAAGAATAGATGCACTCACAATTACTATTTCAATCTTTACAAATCTATTAAGTTTACTACAACACTATTACAATCAAAATTATTAACACTATTTTAAGACATTTATGCACTACGTTGTGCAGAGATAACAATTTCATCCACATCCATTGACTTCTGTTGATAAATCTTTCTTTCGTATCATCGCTCTCAATTCTGGCAGCCAGTAGGTCTGTCACTGAGTCAGCAAGCCAGCAAGTCTGCCAGTCTGCCAGTCAGTCAGTCAGTCAGTCAGTCAGTCAGTCAGTCAGTCAGTCAGTCAGTCAGTCAGTCAGCCAGCCAATCAACCAGTCAGTTAGTCATTTTAACTCATTATTACTCATTCATGGTGTGTTAATGAAGTAATGCAATTTTCTTGTATTTTCAGTTTTTTATGAAGGCAACCAACGTGGAGCAAATAACGACAGATTACTTCTTCGTTATGGAGAAAAACGATATTGCTATAGCAACTCTGGAAAAAAAGGAGCAGGTACAACAACAATTTAGAACTTATATAGCGCATTTTCCATGTGTATATGTTCAAATGCGCTTTACAAGCAGATGGAATTGGAATTTGGAAATGTTGGTTTTTGTGGAGAGGGGAAAACCGGAGTACCCGGAGAAAAACCTCTCGGAGCAGAGAAGAGAACCAACAACAAACTCAACCCACATATGACGTCGAGTCCGGGAATCGAACTCGGGCCACATTGGTGGAAGGGGAGTGCTCTCACCACTGCGCCATCCCTGCTCCCCAACCTGAGAAGTTAGGTCCCAGTCCCAGAAGTTAGGTCCCAGTTTCAGCACAGTGACGTAATCCCTGGTAACAGTAGGGAGCATTAGCAACGAGGGCGGCCGGCAACGGCAACGTGAACGCCAGAAAACAATAGGGTTTAGTTAGAAAAAAAAATCCTGCACGTGCGTTTTACATTTTGGTACATTTCATTGCCGTCCTCTTCAAAACAACAACCGCGTAAAATGACCAAATTTTAGGTTTCTCGAGAACGTGCCGAGCACATAACGGTAAATTTTCTTTCTTTTTCCTTACTTTAACGCCGTCCGTATTGCTATAGTCCCTGAATAGTTTGCCAGCATTTTCCAAGTTAAACAAGTTGGAATAATTGCGAAAGAGTTACAAAAACGAGAAGTTAGATTTTGAGGCGACGATTTCGTTGCCGTCGCTGTCGCCGTCGTCATAATAGGGAGCTTTAGCAACTACGACGGCGACGGCAACGAAAACGTCGTTTCAAAATATAACTTCTCGCTTTTGTAACTCTTTCGCAATTATTCCAATCTGTTTAACTTGTAAAATGCTAACGAACTATCGAGGGACTAAATTACTATGAACGGCGTTAAAGGAAGAAAAAAGAAAGACAAATTCACCGTCATGCGCTCACGTTCACTTAGTTTTTAATGTGTGTATCTGCTGTTGTTTCTGTGTTGTTGTTGTCGTAGCTGCTACAATTTGTTTAATTACCTTTCCTTAGCTAGGGGCTAACTAGAAAACTTAAGTTTATTTAGCCCCTAGACACCTTTAAATTCTAATAGTTTAGCTTTTCTTTTCCTCTTTTTACTGATCTAAATTCCTTTAAAAAATGTAATGCTAATTGTAAGAAAAAGGTGTAAATAATAAAGAGTGTTGTTGTTGTTGTTCTCGAGAAAACCTAAAATTTGGTCATTTTACGTTGTTGTTTTGCAGAGGACGGCAAAGAAATGTACCAGTATGTAAAATGCACGTGCAGAACCATTGTTTTTGCTCATTAACCCCATTGTTTTGTGACGTTCTCGTTGCCGTTGCTGTCCTCGTTGCTAAATGTAAACCAATATTTTTGGCTTCCACTGACTTTCAGCTTTCTGAGGCGATGCAAAAATAGCGTCACTGCTGACTTAATTAAAAGTCATTTATCTTTCTTGTTTTGAAAGGATATCCCTGAAGTAAGAGAGGAGCTTCGCAGATGCGAAGCAAGATTCACTGCTGTTAAGCAAATGAAAGACATTAAAGAGCAGATAGAGCAGCTGAAAACAGAGCGTATTTGGGCAGAAGTCATCGAATATGAAAAGGTATCTATTATACAACGGTGGACAAAACCGCTTGGGATGAATGTCACATCATTCACTTAAACTGCTCATTTACCATAACCTACCAACTCTGATCAACTCTTCCAAAAAAGAAGCTCTGTGCGCATTAAACTGTTTTTTTGACTCGCCACCACCTCCCCCCCTCCCCCCAAGTCCCCATATCAATGTTGAAGATTAGGAACATTTGGAGTAGCCGTGTAAGGGTGGCGGTGGTGGGTGGGGGACTGGGAGTTGATAGAAATTTGATCAGTGCAAATATGTTTCTCTCCCGCGCATAGGCCGCGCGCGTATAGAAACTGCGCGTAATTAAGACTGTCCCAAGACTTTTGTCCTTGATTATAGATAAAAAATAACACAGTAAAGTTTGCATGTTACCGTGTTAATATACGTTACATTTGAGTGCGGGTTCACGGGGGAATCCAACGAAATAATATCCTTTTTAAATTAAGGAAATTTCAAATAGCCTGAGCTTGATCTGTTTGGACTGAGAAAACTGTAGTGGACATTATCTTATTGTTTTAATTTTCTTAGCGTTTAGTACATTTCCGAAAATCCTTCCAGGCCAAAAACACATTTTACTTGTTTCGTATATCACGTAAATCTTTCGGTGAAGAGAAAATTACTTCTTCTGCTGTTAAATGTTCATTTCGGAGTGTTCTTACAAGGCACTCCCCCAAAACGACCCCAGTGTTGGAAGGTGTATGCACGTGATAAATCAATTTCAATGTCGAGCATAACCAATGGATTGTTTTAATGGCTGTTTTCACGTGATGGGGTCGTGAAGTAGAAAAATAGTCCATTCCGGTGTCGTTGGATCTTGCATTCAAGTCCGAGCGTCTAGTTAAGTTTTGACATGGTAACCGTATTTATCACGTTGCGTTGTAGGAAGTAGTTAAACTGGCAGCTGCATTAGAGAAGCTCAAGTCCGGCCTCCCAACGTATAACAAGAAGATCGAGGAGAACGAGGTAGCTTGTTGCTTTCTGTCACATTTAGTTATGTTTTATATGAAGTCTCTTTTTAGCCTACCCTTAACTTAAGTATATGTTTAATGATGTTCGGTAGTATCTCATTTTATTAGTTTTGGCCCTTAAGGGCCATGCAAACGCTCGAAGCAACATCCAACATTGAAATGAAGAAATGATCCTCGCAGTTGTGAACGCAATTGATGCAGTTGCGTAAAGAAGCCTGAAAAAAAAAATTGAGGACTTCAATAGGGTTTGAACCCGTGACCTTGTGATACCGATGCGATGTTCTAAATGTTGGATCTCATGAATATTATTGCCAGCTGTCAAACGGTCCTAACAAGTGCCGACATTGTTGGACATACTCTGACAATGCAGTGGATTCTGGGACATAAGCTGCCCAAACCTGCCTTAGCTGCTGCTTGTCCGCCATTTTGAATCGTTTGCAACGCATGTGCGAGTCCGGCATTATTGCGGATCCTGTGCAAATGCACACAACGTCTTGCTGAGCTACGCTCCAACAATCACAAAACAAAAGATACGTCGGGACATGTTGGCTCCAAACTTTGAAGCCTCCCAGACATCGCCCAACAACATGCAACAACTGCCAAAAACATGCATCAGGGTAATCAAATGCATCCAACATGTTGGGCCCAACAATGTTCCGAGCATTCGCACGGGCCTTAAGATTGATCAGTGTAGCACAAAGAAGCACTTCTCAAGACCTTTAATTTTGAATGCAAAGTCATTTGTTTCCATGCGCAGTGTAGGAAGCACTTTGGATAGTCACTGACAGGTGCTTTTCGGGACTAAGAGAATATTCACAGATTTTAACAGTAAAGCAAACTGAGACTTAAGGAAACCTGGATGATGGTGTGTTTTTTGACCATGCTATAGGAAAAAATCTCAGAAATCCATGAGCAAGTGAGAGCAGCGGAAAATGCTGTCAACCAGTTAACAAAGGAGGCACAGTCCTTACAAGATAAACAGAATAAAAATATGGTGGAACTTCAGCAGAGGAAAAAGACACTCAAAGACAAACAGGTACACTGCACCACGTCGTTAGCTCTACTTTTATTGCAATATCAGATTAAATATTTCAGTTTTTCAATAAGAGATAAGTTAAGGGCGGGACGATTTAGAAGTCCTAGCTTGGGCCCACCTCTCAGTGTGTTAGCACACTACAGTTCTGAGTTCAGCTTCCCGGATAGTGCTGTTAAGATACTTTCAGTAGTGAAATGTCAGTAACACTTCCAGAACTAGCGTGCGAAAACGGTCGTATATTTTGGTATAGAAATCGTTGCTAATAACCAAGATTTGGGTTTGCTTATATTTGTTGTGGAATTTGCGTGTCAACGGAAGTAGAAAATTAAATGAATTCAGAAATTGAAAAATGACTCTATAATTCATTTTCTCCTGGTTCGTATCTGTTTATAGGGTTTCGCTTATGTTTTTAGAATACATTTTTATACCGTGAAAGTCGTTTTAGATCGTATCGGGCCGAAAAATTCGGCACCCTTGATCACAGTGAAAACCCGTCGCATTCTTCGTATGAGAAATTGTGATTTTTCGGCATAAGTTCCTCATGTAGGACTGAAAATGCGTTGTCATCTACTGAGTAACGTTCCCGTAGCTCAAGAGGAAAAGACTTGACAATATTATTCGTCAGTTTTAGGTAGCTGCTTCCAAAGACTCAGCTCTGTTTACATGCCCTCGTACTTGGTTTCACGCCGTGAACGACGTCCTCGACCCAGTTCTCCAGCAGTTTTACCCGTCGTCGTCGTCCTACTGGTCGTCGGTGCTTAATGTCTCTAACAACGTGAAATGACCAAGTTTTACGTTTTCTCGAGAACGTGAGCCCGTGACGGCAAATTTTCTTTGTTTTTCCTGGCTTTGACACCGTTCGTAGTAATTTAGCCCCTGGCGAATTTGCCATCATTTTCCGAGTCAGACAAATTGGAATAATCGCGAAAGCATTACAAAAGCGAGAAGTTAGATTTTGAAATGACGTTTTCGTTGCCGTTGCCGTCGTCTTTGCTTAAGCTCCCTAATTTTCTTCTTGAAGTACAATTTGAAATAACAATGACAAATTGCCCTGAGGCCATTGGAACCGGACGTGACCTCCCCTTTGCACTTAAGTTCATCCTTGTAAACCGATGTCATAAACGGCTATTCACCGGTAGGGGTTGTCTCTTCCTGACCATGTACCCCGAAACTGGCAATCGTGGAGCACTAACCTAGCACCCTTAATTTGCCTTTAGTTAGTGTGAATGTGAAATCTAGATTATGGAAATTCGACATCTTTAGGCTGTCAGACTATCAGTTCTGAATAAAGGGGATTAGTTTCTAAAGAAACTGTGGTGCTGCGTCGGTGGGGGAGTGAAACACGAAAATTTGGCGTTTCTAGTCGAAGCTCCCGGTAATTACAGGGCCCGTTAAGTTATTTTGTTTTCCATTACAGATGGGAGTTTCAAAAGTTTTGAAAACTATACGGTAAAGTTATCAGCTAAAGAAACAAAATGGACTACATTAGAGGTCAGAAAACACCCTACTTTTCTTGAGATTTTGTTTTAAAAGTATGGTTTCGGGCTCGTTAAGTTACCCGCGGGACTTTCGAGAAACGGACCCCTGGACGTGAAAGACGCGGGAAAGGTCTTTCTCTGAGTCTCTGGAGTAGATGGTGACTAACATTCCAACCAACTACTTTTTCGTCTTTCAGTCCGCTCTGCGAAGACTCCAACGCGAAATCGAAGAAGCCTCAAGCAACCAAACTGTCTTGCAAGAAAAAATCGATGAAATTAAAAGCTCTGTGTATGTAATTCATTTCGTATGTTTGTATTACATCATCAGATCTGCTTGTAGAAGAACAGGTGAACTGAGATAACTCTATTAGTTTTCTTCGGACACATCTCTGCCATTGCACCCTACTAAGAAGGAAACAGCTGATGCAACTGTGGAATATTGTTGGTGCATTTTAGCAACCAAATGTCGAACGTTGAGTCACGTCACTAGCATCCCAGCACTTTTCTTTGTCTAACACTGGTCGACAAATGTTGTAATTCCTGTTTTTTTTGTATTGTTGTATACTAAACGTCGACGGAATATATTGTGTTACTCAGCGACACGGAGGAGGAGCACCGTCAAAAGAATCTTTTATTGGAGCAAAAGAGAAAGGATTTGGAGAAACTTCACTGTGATCTGCAAGAGCTACATAAGAGAACGACTGAGTTGCGTTCTGAAGAGCAAAGCAACAGGGAAAGGGTCGCAGAAATAAGGTACACGGAACAAACTTATTATTCAACAAACATTTCTGTTTTGTTGTATAATTTTTTTACCTTCGTTTTTTATCTTAAATCATGAGACGTCGCACACATTACATTAAGATTTCAGTTATTCTATAGCAGCCATCTCTCTGGTATATTCGACCTTTGTGAAACGTTTTTTACCTCTCATATGATAATGATCAGCAACTTATTTATGAACGATTCTGCTTAAAATTTGGACCATTTAACTCATTGTTTTATTGACTGATTTTCTTACTTATCTGTCTATTTATTTATTTATTTACTTATTACTGGATCATGTCACATTTTGCATTTCCCACTCCAAGGTTTATCGCCCTATGTTTGGTGCATTGATCGACTGTTTTTCTGTTTTGATTACACAGTCAAGAGGAAGAATCCACACGTAAAGAGATCAAAGAAAAAGAAAGGCGTGCACAACAAGCCAAGCACAAGGCTGATAGCAGGCTGTTGAAGTTTGGTGACTGGATGCCTAATTTGGTCAATAGAATACAAGCCGCTGTACGTGAAGGGAGGTTTATTAAACCACCAAGAGGTCCCATTGGTAAGCCATTGATCAAATTTACACGGACAAGTGTTTTTGACCACTGTGATGACGAATATCGTTGTCGACAAGAGTACAGACTATGCTAAACCACATTCCATCTGTTCAACTACTTTTATCCTCTTCGATAACTTATGTTATCATATGACCCGTACGGCCCCGCGTGCGCTTTCATTGTAAAACTATTGAGAAAATCCCCGTATGAGGGCCGTATGCATTAGCGCGAGCAGGGCCGGAAAAAGCCGTACGGCCCTGTTAGGAACACGTACGGCCCCGAGCGATACGATTTTAGAGGATTTCGTCGCGTCTAACCAGGTAAGTTTATTTTGCAACCAGAAAGCAAATACAAACAACATATTAGATCAATTTTCTATGCAAATATGTCGCTTTTTTGTAAAAACTTCATCTTTTCCGCGCTCATGAAGAGTCTAAGGAGGCCATATGATAAAATACTTATTGACTGAGTTAGGTCGGGCCGGACGGGAAAATGTTTGGCTCTCGGTCATGGCGCACGGACCGAGCGCACGCCATAACCTCGAGCCAAATATTTCCCCGTCCGGCCCTCCCACTCAGTCAATAAGTACATATTTTTTTAGAAACACAGCATTCACGTGAAGCAGTTTTTATAGTTTTGAAATTTTTAATGTTAGATATAGTTAGGTTATGATGTAATTAAGATGGATTTTGTAACTGATGAATATACAGTGTCAAAATAAAGTTAGCATACATACATACATACATACACACACACGCACACACACACACATACATACATACATACATACATACATACATACATACATACATACATACATACATACATACATACATACCCTGTTTTCGTCTTAAAACAGTTTTTGTACAAAACTCAAACAACTACAGTGAAATTTTATTTTATAATAAAGATCAGCAAATAGTAAGGAATAGGAGTGACTAATTACAAAATCTCAGTCCCAAAAGGGGGAGTAGGGCTTATTAGAGAGGGGGGGGTGCTAATAGAGAAGGGGGGTTTAATAGAGTTTTAACGGTATTCTTGGTTTTCAGTCTTGTAAGTTAAATAACTTAACAAATAGATCCCACGTTGCCGTGCGTCTGTTCAGCAATAAATCACAGATGACGTCAAAATGTGGTAAAAACAAAGGAGTGGCACACGAGCCGCAGGCGAGTGTGTCACTGATGTTTTTACCACATTTTGACGTCTTTTGTGATCTATTAGTGAACAGACGCACGGCAACATGGAATCTATTTGTTTTATATAATAAAGAAACAAAATGCAAGCGAAAAACTTGTTTATTTTCACATTTCTGGAAAAAAGTGGGTCGTGATGACGTAATCTGTGCATCTGTCCTCTAATAGATCATAGCTAAGAACCAATCACAACGCGCGAACTATTCACCTTTCTATATAACATTCATTATATAATAAGGTGAATAGTTCGCGATTGTGATTGGTTCTTAGCTATGATCTATCTATGTGAAAATAAACAAGTTTTTCGCTTGCATTTTGTTTCTTTATTATATAAAACAAATAGATACCATGTTGCCGTGCGTCTGTTCAGTAATAGATCACAGAAGACGTCAAAATGTGGTAAAAGCATTAGTGACACTCTCGCCTGCGGCTCGTGTGCTACTTCTTTGTTTTTACCACATTTTGACGTCATCTGTGGTCTATTACTGAACAGACGCACGGCAACATGGAATCTATTTGTTAAATAGATTAAATCAAGAAATTGAGATATTGTAGAAGACCAATGAGTAAACAACATGCCAAAGTCTCAGGTATGTTTGCTATCCTGTACTCGAGTTATTCGGCAAAAAGTACCACTCAAAATTCTAGAGTTTAGTATGGACACGCCATGATGCTGTCCCTGTGAGGGACACCAATATGGCGATCGGAAACGAGTGAATTCATATAGACGCTTCTCCTGTATGTTGGCTTTTCAGACCTCAAAAAAAATATATAGTAAATAAAAAATAAAAAACGCTGAATCGATGTTTTCATGTACGTGACGTGCTTTTGAGTTGACATCTTCATGTCACACACTGTGAAAAAATCTACAATTCAAACTGCTCTATTTTCAAAAGAAAGCGCGCTACCGAGCTAAAAAAACATAGAAGCAGATACATTTATAAAATGAAGCTAAATATGCAAAAGCCTGTTTACTTTTGAATTTTAGTTTTTTTATGACGTCACGTGAAAACCAAGAATTGGTACAGTGTTTCTTGATTGAGATGTAGGGATGAGACGATAAGAGCATATGGAATGATGGGAGGGCTAAAATAGTGCGCATTTATATTAAAACATTTTCTTCGTGGCTCTGCGGCCAGCTCGTGGGACTAAGTTATTTGGAAAAACAGATGGATACTGTCCACGCATTTTGGAAAGTAGCCAAGTTGGCAAACAAAGGGCAGTAGCGAATGTAATTTACAACTTCTTCATAAGCTATATGCATAATCAAATGTAGCCATACGGCCCATAAACGCAAGTCTTCGGAGTACGCTTTGGGCGTGCAGGCACCCAGTTTAAAGAGCCGATAACTCTACCCAGCGGATAAGTCGCTATTCAGTGGATAAAATGTATAATTGCAACTGATACATTTTATCCGGTGGATAGTGACTTATACGCTCCACAACTTTTAAAATGAAAAATAAGTCAGTAAACAGTTCAGAAATTTGCCAGGAAACCACTGGGTCGCGTCTTTTGTGGTTTGCACTCTTCTTCCGACAACGTTGTTTTCAATCAGTTATATTTAAGAATGTTCTGTTCCCATTCTGTTTGAAGGTTTACTTGTTCAAGTGAAGGACCAAAGGTGGTCAAAAGCGGTGGAAACCTGCCTTAGAAACCTCGCATATGGATTCTGTGTCGCCAACTACCATGACTTAAAAGTTCTGAAGTCCATCACAGCTAGGACTTGCACAAACTTTTTTCCTGTTGTGTTGGTCTGCCCTTTTCAGGTAAATTTTTAATATCATATCACTGTTGGTTGCAACGTTTAGGGACAGTTTGGTAATAAAACCATCGACTTCTTTTCAACCTTAAAAGCTTACAATCCTCTCATGTCTCATAACGCCAACCTTTGCACTCAAACGTGTGGAAGGGTAAAGCGTTGGTTACCTGAAGTTTAAATGAAACCGTGGTGAATCGACCATTAGATGAATCTTTTTAGCATTACACCAGAATTGCTTTATTGCTAAACAAGTATTAGAGCGGTTTTCAGTTGAGCATCGAAAATAAGTTGCGTTTGCTTTGCTTTTGCATTGCTTTCAGTGCTCCGTGATTGGCCAGCAAAATTCGCGCTACTTTCCCAGCCAGTGAGAAGCAAAACCCAAACCCAATCGCGACTTGTACGAGCGAATTTTCCCGCGCTTTGCTTCGGCTACATGTAATTGCTTCGAATTCTAATTGGCTCATTGCACTTTGGGTCTGTTGTGATTGGCTGGAGTAATTGCTTTGGTTTTGGTTTAACATATTGGCTTGTTATTCTTCTAATTTTGGCCAATGTGTTGGAACCATCTTCAAATTGAAATGATGAACCAACTGAGTTTATCCGGTACTTGAGACTTGTCTTGGCTGCTTTCACGATGTACAGACAAAGTTATTTATTTATTTATTTATTTACACAGCGCATTTGTGCCCTTTAAATCAAGACGTAACGGGTTTATAAGACCGTGACAACAAGCGAATCCACAGCAAGGCCACAAAAGAGAGACCGCTTATGCTATGCCTGTAGTTCTACTTCTCAGTTGTTGTTTATAAGTACTGCTGAGCTCATAACTGCGATCATTATTCACATCTTCATTCTTTAATCCACAGTTGAAATAAATAATTTTCATGTGTTCATTCTCACATTTACAGGAAACCGTTTATGATGTATCGTCAAATGTAAGTCATTTAGTTGTTTGTTCTTGTGGTGTTAGCTTATTAAGTATCTCAGATGAAAATTAGATGATGCGAATAAGAACGTTGTCTATCCGAAACGTAACTTAAGTGCGTGAATGGTTTGAAGCACGATCGTCCAGGTTAGTGTAGCTCTGAGAGGGACTGTCTGTGGTGACATTGTCTGTGGTGACATTGACTGACGGTTCAACAACCCGAGGGAAAGTCATCATCAGAGTCAAATAAATGGTCAGTCAGGGTCATCACAAGCGGTCCCTCTTAGAACTACACACTCACCTGAATTGTGCTTCACTAAGTCATGGTAACTTAAGGTTCTTCAACAAAACCAGAGAGATAAAGGAAAAGATGGGGGAGGTACAATCTGGTTGATATGATGATGATGATGATGGTGGTGGTGGTGGTGATGATGATGATGATGATGATGATGATGATGGTGGTGGTGTTGATGATGATGATGATGATGATGATGATGATGATGATGATGATGATGATGGTGGTGTTGTTGATGATGATGATGGTGATGATGATGATGATGATAGTGGTGGTGGTGTTGGTGATGATGATGATGATGATGATGATGATGATGATGGTGGTGGTGGTGGTGGTGTTGATGATGGTGGTGGTGGTGATGATGATGATGATGATGTTGTTGATGATGGTGGTGTTGATGATGATGGTGGTAGTGGTGATGATGATGATGATGATGGTGGTGGTGGTGGTGATGGTGGTGGTGGTGGTGATGATGATGATGATGATGATGGTGGTGGTGGTGGTAGTGATGATGATGATGATGATGATGATGTCTTTCCAAGGAACGGTTTTCAATTCACTCAATTTGTGCTAAAGCTAACAAGGTGTTGGGCTTGATTAAAAGGACATTTGGTTATTCAAACAAGACTGGTATCAAGACAGCCTTCAAGGCGTTAGTGATACCTATCCTCGGGTACGCCTTCTCAGTCTGGAACCCTTATCTAGTGAAGCATATCAAGGCAATCGAAGCAATTCAGAGAAGAGCGTCCCGACTAATATGTGGCCCTGACAAAGAATATCCTGAAAGACTTCTAGAGTTAAAATGGGACTCTTCAGAACTGAGAAGGAAATATCTTAGCCTAGTTCAAATGTATAAGATTATATTTTGTCACTGTGATATCAATTGACATCATTATTTTGATATTATTGGAATAACTCGAACTAGAAGTAAGCATGAGTATAAAATAAGGCCCAAAGTTGCCCGTACAAATTATTTTAAACATTCATTTTTTCATAGATATATTAATGATTGGAACTCTTTGCCTTCTGAAGTAATGTCATCTTCTAGCCTTCAGTCTTTTAAAGTTTCACTGATTAAGTACCTTCGCTCATAATTTACCTTAAAATACTAGGCATTGTGTCTTTAATATAAGTTTATGCATTATTATTAGGCACCTAGGTTTATAATTTATAGTTTAATTTATAGTCTTTTAATATATGTTTATTTATTAATTAATTTTTCTTTTTTTTTACTTTTTTGGAGGATATGTCCTAGCATGGGAATTTGGTTTCCCCCTACTACCGTCCTGTTAACCATTTTTGTATTTTTGTTCGATTGTACATGTTAGTATTAGTTCATTTGTATCAGTTATGTATGGTTACGAACCGTGATTAAAGATTAAAGATTAAAGATTAAAGTACCGTCTACCCCACACATTTCTCCTTCTTGGCGCTGGAGTCATGTGTGCTCTCTTGTTGTCTTGTAATTCACTAGTTTCTCTCGTCTTCTGGTTTGGTTGTTTGACACCCTCTTGGAATTACTCTCAGTAAAAGTATTTTCATTGTTACATTTTTACGCTTCACTTTAGAAACCGAACTGTCAGTTTCCAACTGTTTTGGACATGTTGAACATTGGAGATCCCGTGATAACGAACTGTTTGATCGATCAGGTAATTCTTCATCTCTTGCGTACGTATCTAGAGGACTCCTTTGCGTTTCAAGCAGTCTGAAATCTTATCATTGGGTCAAACTCTTTTCCCGTTCCCAAAGCTGCTGTGTTTTCTTAATTTTCTACGAAGGGCTTGTCTTCTGACTAGAAAAATCGTAGGCGTTGGCTAAGAGGACACATAACTGTTATTGCGTCTCGGTTTTGTTTAGCGAAGACAATTCAGACTTTTTACTCTTGAAGTGTTTTCTAAGTTTTCCAGTTGATAGCTGTCTCGATCCATTTAGCCTACATATAGTTTTCAATGGTTAAATCTTGTCTTTTGGCTTTTAATTGACAAAGAACTGTGAATGATATATGAAATGAATCATATATGAACTGCGGAAATGAAATCAAATGAAGAATGATCCTTCTTTTCTTTTCGCAATTGCATAAATTGCGTTCACAACTGCGAGCATCATTCTTCATTTCATTTCATTTCCGCAGTTCATATATCAGTTCATTTCATATATCATTCACACTCATTTATTTCACGGGAACGTATGAACCCACAATTGACCTGCTCCCAACGTCAGTGGCTTCATAGCTCAGTTGGTTAGAGCATCGCACCGGTAATCTTGAGGTCACGGGTTCAAACCCCGTTGAAGTCCTGAATTTTTGTAAGGCTTCTTTCGCAATTGCATAAATTGCGTTCACAACTGCGAGGATCATTCTTCATTTGATTTCATTTCCGCAGTTCATATATGATTCATTTCATTTCATTGAGTTCACAACTGTAGGATCATTCTTCATTTGACAAAGAACTGTACGCTAGATATAGAGAATTGCTTTGAGACCGTGACAGAAGCAATAAAACTTGTGTAAAAGATTAAATGTGATTTATTTCCCACTTCCTTTACGCGTGTCAAAGTGGTAAATTTCTCTAGGCAACTGCCTTTTCTAACTTATGTCTTAAGCATAATCCAATTATTTTGAACAGTTGTGTCAAGACGAAAAAAAAATGGCTGAAACGTTTAGATTGTTTTCTAGCTCCAGATAGAGACGACACTGCTCATTGAATCACGGTCATTAGCGTCTAACATCGTATGGTCAAGGGAAGCGCCAGCAAAACAGGTAAACTCCGTGCAGCAAAAAAATATTAAGTAGTAGTTAACACAAATTTCTGGTAAAACTTAATCTGAATGTTCTAGCTTGAAAAGAAACGTTGGACAAAATAAAGATTCCAATTCGTTCGTTCATTCGTTCGTTCGTTCGTTTGTTCGTTTGTTCGTTTGTTCGTATCGTTCGTTCGTTTGTTCGTTTGTTTCGTATCGTTCGTATGGTTCGTTCGTTCGTTCGTTCGTTCGATCGTATCGTTGGTTCATTCATTCATTCATTCGTTTGTTTATTTACTTACTTGCCATTTTCATTCTATAAAATAGCATAAGGTACACAGAACGACACAACTGTCTCCGTGTGCCGTGCAAATCCTTCTCTTGGGATATTTTCACGAATCGCCCACTTGTGCTGTCATCACGCTTGAGTATAAATTCAAATTGCTTTGTCAAGAGCACTTTATGTGTTAACTGTTGAGGGATAAGGACTGATCACGTTTGTATTATAATTGTAGGCTTTTGCTGCTACTGGTGACCTAGTAATCGGTGGGCGTTGTGCCAAAAGCATTGCT